>APFE031695514.1:0-16747 GCA_000404065.3 Pinus taeda | reverse complement strand
ACTTGTTTTCCTTTGTTTTTAATTGCATATTTAGAGAAAGATAGTTTTTGATTGGCTTGCTTGTCACTAGATATATTTAGATACTAGGAAGGTCAATCTTGTCCGCAACCTCGACTCATTTCGTGTGACAAAAGGTTCAATAGAATAATTGCCATGATACTTGAGAATTTAAATCCCCCTTATGAGTTGATCCTTTCAACTTAACTCCAAGAATTTATTGGGGAGATTGCATACCTGACAAGGGAAAAAAATGTTTTTCATGCCAAAGATCAATATCTTCAAGTTTGTGAAATTGTAGAGTTAGATTAGGTCAAACCTGATGAGCTGTTAGTGTCAAATAATACCTATTTTATCAGGGATTTTGAAAAATTCTTTGAAAATATAATGTTTGTTGTATTGTAAAATTATAGCACTATAAAATCCCAAGTTAATAGGATAGAGGAAGGACAAATTAAAAAGAATCCTCCTTTCCTAAAGTTCAAAAGGAAGTCAACACTGATTTGCCAATTATGTTGTACACTTGGTAGTTTCATGGAGGGCACCCTCCATTCTTGGTAACTCTTAGGATAAATGGTTTTCTCCTTCATGATTGCATGTTGGATTTCGATTCAAAAACCAATATAATGCCATTAAAAGTCCTGAAGCAATTAGGCTTAGAATTATCAAGGAAGTACAAGTATGTCTATGGGTTCAACTCTAAGGAAGTTGAAGTATATACGATCATAGAAAACCTTTTGCAACAACCTTAGCTTAAAAATCCATGTAATGAAGTTAATAAAGTCAAAATAAGACCAAGGTTATGGGACACGTGTTCCAAGTTAAATGTTGGGAAAAACATCCTAGTGGGTGTTCATTCGGTTTATTATGGCTAAGGAAATTGGAAAAGGCAATGGAAAACCCATTGAAAAGGAAAAGAGGCATTAATTGGCATTTTAATTATGAAAATAAAGGAAAATAGGAGAAAATGAAGGTGGAAGTTCACAGGTTGCATTTGAGTAGGAAATTGAAGGAAAAATAGTGGAAATTGAAAAAAATAGAGGCCTCATTTATAAAAAGGCTTATGAGGATATGTTCACAACTTTTGTCAATTTAGTTTTGGAACTCTCTCTCTATTCTTTCTATCCTCTCATACTCTTGCACACTTATAGCATTCTTGGAGAACTCTAGCATTGTATAAAGGAAGGCAAAGGAAGGATAAGAAAGCAAAGGGAAGCAAGGGTCAAGCAAGGAAGAGTTGGATCAAGTGGATACAATAGGATTACTTTCAGGTATCGAGTTGTATGTATGATTTCCTTGCTAGTTTGGACATGCATTGTACATGCATGTGTGTATTTGGTTTTCTCGTTGTAATTGGCATTGGATTTGTGAGGTGTGACAATGGTTTCAACTTTTCCCTTGCCAATTCCGAATAGCCATGGTGTGATGGGGTTCTTTCATTTGGTTGAGCTTTGGATTATTGAATGGTTTTTGAACCGGGTGAGGTGGTCTCAAGAAATTTCCCAAGGGCTTAGGAATCCCTTGACTAGTAATGGCGGGATTGCGGTAAAGCCTAAAGGTGGAGATAGAAAGAATCCTCAACTATTAGTGAAGAAATCCGAAGGTTTCCAAGCTTGTTTAGGGCCTAGTGATCCCTTGACCAGTTTTGGCAAGATTGCGGTAAATCTTGGTAGTGCATGTTTTCGTTTGGTCCTAGGAATCCCTTGACCAGTAATGGTAGGATTACGGTAAAGCCTAGTTTTATAAGTGATGGTTTTGGGCCTAGGAGTCCCTTGTTCGATTTTGGTAGGATTGCAATAAAGCTTGAGGAAGCCCTGGTTGATTTTTTACGAGTCCCACATTCATGCTTGAAATATGGCACAAGGGTGATTGAATGAAAGAAATATTTGGTTTAGCCCAATTTATGGTTGGGTGGTACATGCAAGCCCCTGAGTTAGTTGGATTTTGCATATGTTAATAAGAGCTATTTTCCTCTTGCATTTCATGAGTATTTATACATGTTATTGTGTGGATTTGATGGTTGTTTTATCACTATTATTATTCTAGTTATATGCTAGTTATAAGCATGGTTTTATAAAAAAAAATAGTTATGGCTCTCATCTTGTTTTGATTCATAAATGAATGGTTACTGAATGCATGACCTAATATATGCTATTGTGAGAGGGTGTTAGACCTTCTTGATGATTTTTAGATAAGTATGAGACCCCTATGTTCAGATATGTATTTATATCCTGTAGATTACATGTTCACAACGTGTTTGAAGAAATGTTTATCATGGTAAGGCCTTGTGAGGTAAAGTTCTTGTCTAAGTTTTGCATTAAGGGATTTTTCCTTGTGTCATTCATTATTCTAGAAATTTCTAGGTAGAGGTATGTATCTAAGCCTTGAAAAATGGCTCAAATATCGGGGTCACATGCACATAATTGAGTAATTTAGATTACTCTCGCTAGGAGGCAGGGTGTGACTGGAGGCTTACAGTTGCTGGCTTGCCTTGTTATGCAAGTGACTGGGAGTCCAAGTCAGTGAAAAAATAAGTTAGCTCAGGGTTTGGGCCGCTGGAGTGGTTGTTTAGCTCCTAGGGATCCTTTAGCTCCTTATGAAGGTAAGTAAATTTTTAGTTTGTCAATTCCACTTAACTATACCTAGGAGGTTGAGTCATATCATAGTAACTCTTCGTCACATATTTACCTTGGCATACTGGTGAACTTAAGTAAGTGTTGGAGGAGGGTTTTACAAGGTGGTATCAAATCTCCCAAGTTCAACACTTGGATTGGATGGGCAGAATGTGTTTTTCCTTCCTACATGTCGATCGTATATGTATTTTTTATGCATGTCAATGTCTATGTGTTTGTTATTCATGCATTGTTATGGTCATGGTTGGTGTGCATTACGTCAGGGTATGTAGTTGGTACTGTCATGAATGAGGTCGATATATTCTTATGATTATACATGTATCATGCTAATTTGGACTAACTTTGCAGATGAGATAGCCTCCCCAGAATTTCAATGAGGTATGGTGATTATGTTTATATTTTGGTTTAGCTGACATGGTATACTTGCAGGAAGAAGAGGATAAAAGATGACTAGCAAAATGGTGGATTACTAATCCGAATTTAAACATGAATGCAAAAAATTACAGATATAACCATAAATATAGAGATGCAATAGAAATAACACTTCATTTCATTAATATCAAGTACTAAAATATGCTTACAAATAGAATGGAAATAAGACTAGCTCGGGCGATGGTAACTTATCTCTGAGAAGAGAAGTGGTGGCTACATGCCTCTGAACTGTGTTACAATGAGGCTCAAGGGCCTATTTATTGTTGAGAAACAATGGAAAACCCTAAACATCCAAAAACCTTACCTTAGGAGATGAAGCACCAAACTATGGACCCCGTTTGGGTAAATTGGTACATCAACTTCCCAGGGTCGTAACTTTGGCATACTATCTCCATTTGACGCGCACAATACCTTGTTAGAAATATCTATCTAAGGACTACAAATTTCAAGTGGCCAAACTCAATCAATACTTAATGATGGCCTTAATTTTCCCAAAAAAATCATTTAGGGCCTCAAAACAGCTCTGGAAATTTAGGACCCGAAAAACTGCCAAAAATAGTAAATTGTGCTAGAAATAAAGAAACTGAAAAAATGAAAGAAACAATTATAGGGGTCTAATTGGAATAGGCAGGTGGCCACCAATATCCACTTGGATCATTCCTCCCCCCATAGGAAGCAATGGTCCCCATTGCATTGAGTTCCTCCATGAGATGAGGAAACTTCTGCTAAACTTGGTCCCTGGTGAGCCACTTGCCCTCGTGAAGGAGTTGGCTTGCTTTGGCAACTCAATATAGTTGGATCCTTTGCTGTCAGTTTTTCTTGATCTGCATGTCCATGATCTGATCAATTGTGGCTTGTTCCATGCAGTCTAGATTTAGCTCTGTAGGTGTGAGCTGTTCTGCAATGTTTGATGTGTCCAATAATGGTGGGAAGTATGGTCGAAGGTAGTCACATTGAACACTGGGTGCAGGCCAAGGAATGGGGGAATGCTAAGCTCAAATTCATTGTCTCCCATAGCCTTGGTAATGGTATATGGACCATATCAGAGTGGTTTGATTTTTCGATAAGCTTCGGTAAGGCGTTCCTTCTGCAAATGCAACCAGAATTTGTCACCCCCCTGAAACTTGTGTGGCACCCGATGTTGATCATGTCATTGCTTGTACTTGGAATTTGATTTATCTAGAATGTTGTGGACCTACTGGTGGATGTGTTCAATGAAGCTGGTCACCTTGTTCAATGAAGCTGGTCACCTTGTCAGCTTTAGCCTGGACATGAGCTGAATCTTCATGAGTAATTGCAATGGTATGGCCACATCAAAGGGACATAGTGGCTGGAATCCCAAGCCCACCTGAAAAGGGTTGTGGCTAGTCAAGTTGTGGAGAGCCCAATTATAGCTATGCTAGACATAGGGGAGGCTCTCATCCCATGTACATGGATGCTTTGAGTTGTACATGCAAAAAATGTGTATGATCATCATGTTGACGACCTTTATTTGGCCATCAGTTTGGGGGTGGAAAGTTGTGGACTTAGTGACCAGAGATTGGACCAAAATGTACCGAGGAACCTACTATCCTGATTTGAGATGATAGACTATGGGATCCCAAAGTGTACCCACACTCATTCAAAGAAGAGTTTATTAGTGGATTCTTCTGTGATATTATTCTTAGAGGCCGCCATAATGGCCATCTTCGAGAATCTGTCGATGACCACAAAAAACAATCGTTACCATGCGTAGTAGAAGGAAGGCCCGACATGTAATCCATGGAGATGGATTCTCAAGTTCGACTAGGGGTAGGCAAAAAAGTATAAATTCCTTGCTTCTTGATGTTCAGTTTGGCAATGACACAGGTAGTGCAGGATATGATGTACTTCTCGACATCCTATTGAAGATTCAACCAATAGAAATACTTATGTAGTACTCCCACCATTTTCACGACCCCAAAATTCACATGACCTGACTAGAGTGCGCTTCCCAAATCATCTTGGCACACTTACTTGAAGGAACACAAAGGTGTCCTAGGTGGCATAACAGGGCATCCTGGAGGTGAAAATTTGGAACTTGCTGACCCTATAAGAGCATCTGGTATGTGTGGACAAATTCTGGGTTTCTTTTGTTGAAAAGTGGCCAACCATAATTCTCGTGCCCACAAGAGTTAAGCACAGTGGTTAATGCCATGATCGGTGGTTGGCTGAGGAAATCTGCAATATTATTGGTGTTTCCCTTCTTGTATTTGATATTCAAATGGAACTGTTGCAGGTATGTGGACCACTTCTGATGGCAATCCTTATGCAACTTCCCTTGCATTTGTATGAACTGTAGGGGTCGGTGGTATGTGTGGATGACTGTTTCCTTCCCCAAAATTTAATGCTTCCATTGTTGGAAGGCCTACACAATGGAATACATATCTTTATCATAAGTGGGATACTTCTAGACTGTGTCTAAAAATAGCTCATTATGATATGCCACTGGATGCCCCTGTTGAGTAAGGACTGCCCCAATAGCATAGTCAAAGGCATCTGTCTTGATCTCAAATGGTTGCTGCAAGTCTGGTAATGTGAGCATTGGTGCGGAGCATAAGCGATATTTCAACTCTATGAATGCCTTTTGTTGAGACTCAGACTAAAAGAATTTTTATTTTGCTCCTCCCTTGGTGACTTGTCTGAAGGGCCAAGTGATATAAGAGAACCCCAACACAAACCTGCAGTAGAAATTGGCAAGATCCAGAAAACTACAGATCTTTGTCAGAGTGGTTGGGGTTGGCTAATCCCGAATGACTTGGATCTTGTTTGGATCAACATGCACCCCCGTTCATCAATAATGTATCCCAGATACTGAACCTGGGTCATGCCAAAAGTGCATTTCTCCAAATTGGCACACAACTTCTGTTGCTGCAGTGTTTGGAGAACCTGTCGGATGTGGTGGAGGTGCTCTTCCCAACTCTTGCTGAAGATCAGGATGTCATCCAAGTATACCACTACAAATGAGTTGGTGAATGGCCGCAAGATGTCATCCATCAGTCTCATGAAGGTTGCAGAAGCATTTGTCAACCCAAAAGGCATAACCAGTGATTCAAAAATGCCCTCCTTGGCTTTAAAGGTAGTCTTCCACATATTGAAAGGTTCGGTTGGTGCTTTGTGATATCTAGACTTCAAGTCGATCTTGCTGAAATATTTCCCCCCCTTGAGTTGGTCCAAAAGGTCATCAATCTATGGGATTAGGTACCTATTTCGAACAATGATCTTGTTCAGCGCCCAATAGTCAGTAAAGATTCTCCATGTCCCATCCTTCTTCTGTACCAACATGATTGGGTTCCCACAGGGCAATGAACTCGGCTGAATGTGACCTTTTTTGCAGTAGCTCTTGAATCTGCCTCTTGATTTCATCGTTCTCCACAATAGAGTGCTGATATATTGGTCCATTGGGAAATGATGCACCTAGGATTAAATCGATGGAGTGCTTGACCTAACAGTGCAGAGGCATCCCTGCAGGGGTGGTAAAGATGTCCTCGTACTCCTCCACAACTTTGTCCATATGTTGTTGTCGTGCGGAGGGGCCCTGTCTAGAGGTTGTGGCCATCGTCTTCTTATTTCCATGAGGGCATATCATCAGGAAAACAAATTTCCTAGATTTGGAAATGAGCTTACTATATTATTTTGCAGTAACCAAAGGGATAGTGGTAGGCAGTGGTACCTCTGGTATCCTGTACAACATATTTCCAAAGGTAAATAATAGTGTGAGGCCTTGAATCATACATAACATGTCACTTCCACAAGTATGGTTGGCCTAATAATACATCAGAAACATCAAGTGGAGCAACGTCACATAATACCTCATCCTGAAGGGCTTGATGTTGTATGGAAGGCGACACTACTGGCTCGCGTGAAGATCCCGTCCTTGGTGAAGCCACCCGATGGTGTACGGTTGTGGGTGTGTTGTGGTCGATAAGTCCAACTGCTTCACGACCTCTGCTAAAATGAGGTTCTTTTGGCTCCTACTGCCGATAATGAATTGTAGCAGGGAACCCTTTACCCACATCTGGGAGTGGAAGAGGTGCTCCTCCTCCTTTGGATCTTTGGGTTCCTCCTTTTGGATCTTCATGGTGGAAATGGTGGCATTGGCTTCTACATCGATAATGTGTTTCCCTTTGTCATTCCCCTTATCGAGTTTTGACTCATAGTTAGAACATGCATCTGATTCCAAAGCCTTTAGCTCGGCCACTAGTGACTGCTTGGCCCGACACTCACTTGTGTTGTGAGTGGATCTCTTATGGAACTCACACCAATTTCCTATGTCCTTCTTTAGCTTCATAGTGTTGTTATTTGCTTGTGGCTTTGGCGGGTTTCCATGGGCTACCCCACCTTGGCTTTGTCCTTTGTTCTGTGGTTTGGGGGCACCTTTCCCTTGCTTCAAATTAATATATCTAAATTCTCGTTTCTTTTGTTTAAACTTCTGCTCGATCTTGATAGCGTATCAATATGCCATGCTGAGTGAGGAGATGTCCAAGAACTCCATCTCATCCTGGATGTACCTGTGTAGGCAGCCGCGGTACTTAAGTACCCAATGTTTCTCAGAACCCTTGATACCCAACTTCATGTGAAGGGTATGAAAGAAATTGGTAAACTCTGACACATCTTGGTCCCTTCCATGCCGCAGTGTGGTCCACTTTATGTATTTATCCTCATAGCTCTCGACAAGGTAGTACTGCTCCTTGATGGCATCCCGAAACAAATTCCAAGTGGGTGCCATTGGAAACAGTGAGGGCGCAGTTTCATTCTTCTACTCACAGTAGGTTTCCCACTAGTCCTTGACGTGGGGGCGAATTTGAAAAGAGAAAAAGTAATATTTCCCAGCTAGAAAAATCATGAATAGAAAAATATCCTTCTAGCAAATTTAACCATTTATCTACGACGTCTGCATCTATGGCCCTAAAATATGGGAATGTCAAAGTTTACTTGTACCTTAAAAGGAGTGCAGCCTCTAGAGTGGCTGCTGGATGTGGATGCGCCGCCAGTGGGCAACCATTGAAGGATATGGGCAAATTTATCTATCATTGTGTTCCTTTGTTTCTCGAGGGCCTCCTCGAGCAATATTTTGATAGGATCTGTCGCTCCCTCATCTTTCTTTTCTTCCCCCATGAGCGACTGTTGGGGTTTGCGAGGCTGATCTTGCAAAGGTTCAACCAGATCGAGTCCTAACTCCTTATATCTGGACCTCGTTGGGGACATGCAAAGAAAAACAGAGAAATAACAGACCCCTCTGATACCACAGATTTGAATTTAAACAAGAATGCAACAAATTACAGATATAACCATAAATACAGAGATGCAACAAAAATAACACTTCATTTCATTAATATCAAATACTGAAATATGCTTATGAATAGAATGGAAATAAGACTAGCTCGGGTGATGGTAGCTTATCTCTGAGAAGAGATGTGGAGAATACATGCCTATGAGTTGTGTTACAATGAGGCTCAAAGGCCTATTTATTATTGAGAAACAATGGAAAACCCTAGACATAAAAAAACCTAACCCTAGGAGATGTAGCACAAAACTATGGGTCTTGTTTGGGTAAATTGGTACATCAACTTCCCAGGATCTTAACTTTAGCATACGATCTTTGGTTGACATTGATCGATGTTGGCCCCAATTTTCCCAAAAAATGTCATTTAGGGCCTCAAAACGGCTCCAAAAGTTTAGGACCCAAAAAACTATTAAAAATAGTAAATTGTGCTACAAATAAGGAAACTGAGAAATTGAAAGAAGCAATGGTGGGGGTCCAAGTGGAATAGGTGGGTGGCCACCAATATCCACCTATAACAATTACAGTTCACAAGGTTCTCCCTACATATTAGATGAGCAACATGGTGATGGGTACTCTCCTAACATAACCAACACTTTGAGAAGTTTGAAGGTAGAAATAAGAAGTTGCAAAGAAGATAATTAGAAAATCATTCAATCACAAGAGAGACTTGTTAGGGCACATGAGAAACAAGCATAGGTTAATGTATTTTTCCTTCAGAGTTTGTTAGAATTGCAGAGACAAGGAATGCTTAGGATCAATCATGTATAGGAGGACATGACTAACAGAGCATATTGTAATAGATCTCATGGTGAGAACAAGTTAGATAGAGATGACACGTTCAAATATGGAAAATTCTTGGATACACATGTTAGGAGAGGCAGTGAACATGGTATTTATTTTAGTTCTGGTTTAGATAGGTACCATGGTCATAATCACTATCATCCTTATAGGAGGAGTGACAGGGGATATTTATTGGATGAGTTCAAGAAATCCAAGCCACCTACATGTGATGGAGAATTGAAGAAGCTGAAAGATGTAGAGGCATGATTGCTTCGAATGAAGAAGTTCTTCAAGTTGCATGATTTCACTAAGAACACGCAGGCTAGGATAGCTATTTTCAACCTCAAAGGGAAAACAAACATCTCATGGGAAGATGTGAAGCTGGTCAAAGACATCAAGGCAAAGGAATTTAATTGAAATGAGTTTAAAAAGATTTTTAGAAAGAAGTACTTGTTAGAGAGGTATTATGACAGTAAAGCTAAGGAGTTGTATGAGCTGAAGATGGGATCAAGCATAGAAGAGGAGTAAATGACTATGTTCCTGGAGTTGCTGAGGTATGTATCATATCTTAAGGATGAGAAGGCCAAAGTTAAGAGATTTTTCAGTGGATTACCATTAACATTTAAGGATCAGATTGAGTATGATGAGCCTCAGTCACTTGAAGAAGTCACTGGGATGTTGAAACACTGTTATGAGTAATCGAAGCGTGAGACAGAGTCTTAGCAGGGTTAGAAAGGGAAAGATAGTACTAAAGGTAAATGGCCACCGAAGAAAGCTAGACCTCAGGATGCAGGTGAGAAAGAGAATGTTGTTCCTTACAAGAAGTTTAATGTAGTTCAGAAGGGACATGGGTTGCAATTTAGAGAGCAACATAATAAAGGTGGTGGTGGGGGATAGTTGCAGCGTTGGATATGTGGCAAGGAGCATCTCAAGAAGGATTGCCCGTCATATCAGGGTGGTAGGCCTAAGATATATAGTGCATTAGAGGCGCAAACAATTGGGGATGTTGGGCATAACATTCCTTAGATCTATGCAACATTGGATAACAGGCATGCAAATCACCAAGAATCTATTATCGAGATGGATGGTAAGCTTTGTGATCAAGTTGTACAATATGATTCTAGGTAAGGAATGGTTTTATCTTCACATGTCTAAGGTGTATTGTTATATAAAGGCTATTGAGTGATTGGATGATAATGGAGATCAAATAATCTTGCAGGGTAAGAAGAAGAAAACATAAGTCATGGTGGTTACAACTATGTAGGTGAAGCGTAGCCAGAGGAAAGGATGTGTGTTATTTGTAGTTCATATCTCTAGTGATAAAGGTAAGGATGTTGAGGATGCAAAAGTCTTGAAGAGGTACCTGGTCTTGTAGCAGTTTCAGGACATGTTTCGAGTAGATATTTCAAAGTTGCCACCTCACAGAGAAGTGGACTTTTCTATTGAGTTGGTACCAAGGGTAGCACCAACATCAAAGGAACCTTACAGGATGAGCACACCAGAGTTAGTGGAATTGAAGTTACAATTGAAGTAAATGATTGACAAGGGATATATAAGGCCTAGTGTTTTGCCTTGGGGTGCACCAACATTGTTTGTGAAGAAGAAAGATGGTACTTTCAGGTTGTAAATTGATTACATGTAGTTGAAAATAGTGACAATCAAGAATAGGTACCCTTTTCCGAGGATCTTTGACTTGTTTGACCAGTTGAAGGGAGCAACAGTGTTCTCGAAGATTGACTTGAGATCCATATATCATCAGGTACACATTAAATAAGAGGACATCTACAAGACTACTTTCCAGACTAGGTATGGGCATTATGAGTTTGTTGTAGTTCCTTTCGGTTTGACCAATGCTCTAGCTACTTTCATGTGTTTGATGAATAGTGTGTTGCATCCTTATCTAGACAAGTTATTGTATTCATTGATGATATATTTATATATTCTAAGAACGTGGAAGAGCATGTCAAACATTTAGCAGCAGTATTGAGACTCTTGAGAGAGCATCAATTGTATGTCAAGCTTAGTAAATTCACCTTCTTTTAGACAAAAGTTCATTTCTTAGGACATGTTGTTTCCAAGGAAGGAATAATAATGGATCCAGAAAAGATCAGAGTTGTCATGGAATGGGCATCTCCTAGAAATGTGGATGAGGTTAGATCATTCATGGAGTTAGTAGGCTATTACATGAGGTTCATCGGGAACTTCTCACGGATTGCCTATCCTATTACATCATTGCAGATGGAAGGAAATAAATTTGAATGGAAAAAGGAACGTGCAACGAGTTTTGAGTAGTTGAAGCAATTGCTTACAAATGCTCCAATTCTCAAGATTGTAGATCCGTATAAAGAGTTTTTGGTATGTACAGATGTTTGCAAAATAAGACTTGGTGGATTCCTGATGCAAGAGGGATAGGTGGTATGCTAGAAGTCAAGGAAATTGAATGAGAACGAGAAGAACTATGTGACACATGATCTTGACTTGGAAGTGATCATTCATGCGTTAAAGATGTGGAGGCAAATATCTTCTTGGAGGGAGGATCATTATAATGAGTGATCACAATGGGATGAGGTACTTGTTTGACCAACTGAATCCGATTGCTAGGCAAGCTAGATGGTTGGCAAAAATAAGTGAGTTTGACTTCGAGATCAAGTACATTAAGGGAAAAGAGAACAAGGTTGCAGATGCTATTAGCATAAGAATATAGATGAATCACATAGCAACTATGTGTTCATATGGGACATATTTACATGATCATATCTTATAGGCAACGCAACAGGATGACAGATAGAGGGTGCTTAAGCACATATTACAACAACGGGGTACAGGTGAATAGGATGTGGATTATCATCTCATGATAGATGGTTTGGTAATATTTAGGGACATGATATATGTGCCGAACAATAATGAGCTCACAGAACTTATCTTGAGGGAATTTCAAGTTAAGCCATATTTAGGACACCTGGGATATCAAAAGAATTTGACAATGGTTAAGAAATTATACCATTCGCCGAACCTAAATAAGGAAGTGGCAGAGTTTATGGCTAGATGTTTGGATTGTCAACATGCAAAAATAGAGTGTAAGCATGTAGGTGGATTACTGTAGCCGATTTCGATTCCAAAATGGAAATGGGAGGTCATTCCATGAATTTCATTACATGTTTGCTGAGGACATATAAACATCATGATTCTATCATGGTTGTGGTTGAAAGGTTTACTAAGGCAACTCACTTCATAATGGTTAATTCTACTTATTCAACTAGCGAAGAAGCACATCTTCATCCGAGATATGATGAGGTTGCATGGTGTTCCGAAGAATATTTTGTTAGACATGGATGCCAAGTTCACTTCCAGGTTTTTGAAGGAGTTATTTGGAGGTTTGGGTACAGAGTTGTCCTTCAATACAACTTATCATCCATAGAAAGATGGATAGATCAAAAGGGTCAATAGGATTTTGGAGGACATGTTGAGAATGTATGTGATGCATCAAAAGAGGAGGTGGGAGGAGTATGTTCAACTGGTAGAGTTTGCGTATAACAATGGGTATCAGGAATTTTTGAAGATGAGTTTGTTTGAGGCACTTTGTGGGCGTAGTTGTAATACTCCTATTAGTTGGAGTGATCCAACGAACATGGTAATCATTGGACCAGATATGTTGGTAGAGATGGAATAGGAAATGTGGGTTATCAAGAAGAATCTAAAGGTAGGACGGGATGTTAGTGTCAGTCTTGTCATACCGCCATCAGTGATCAAAATTTTCTCTTTTTCATTTTCATAGTAGGAGTCCCATACTGTAAATTTTTCATCACTCCATTAGGTCATGGATCCACTGATGGTTAAGGTCACTTCAGTTTTCCCTCATTAAATATACTTGCTGATCCTTTTTCTATAGTCTTCAGTCATGGTTCATTTTCATTATGCAGTTTCATTTCATTAGGTCATAGGGTTTGGTCCCATTAGGTTTTAGGGTTTCCACATAGTCAAATTTGATGGTTAAATGCCAATAAAGATCAGAAAAGACATGAGGATGCTAAATAAACTCAAGCATGGTATCTTGGAAGTCAAAAGTTATTCTTTTTAAAGCTTAACGTAATTTTCACCTCAAAACATGTTTTGAGGTGAAAACAAAGTATTTTGTTTTTATTGTCATTTCTTATGTAATTTCATGTTCCTATATGTAATATTGATTCCCAGCTGCTCCTAAGCATCAATCCATATTTCCTAGCTACAAAAACTGCAAAAAATCAAGTTAGCATGAGCTAATCCACCTGCAAAAGCAAAAGAGAACAAGCATTAAAAACAGGGTTTTCAAAAGGACAAAGGACATTGGAAAAGTGGGTTTTCAAAAAGTAAAAATCAAAATGGTGCCCATATATAAACCCTCTCATCCTACTTTTATTTCATTATGTCATCTTGTAAGTCAAAGAAGCCAAAGGAGAGAAGAAAAAAGGAAAATTCCAAGTGGTTTTGAGCAAAACAGAAGCAGTGTTGTGCATAGGTAACTGACGTTGAGCTTCTGGAAGATTTTTCCTGGCGTTGCGCATAGGGAGGAGTGCACTACGCGTAGGGCATTACGCTGTGCGTAGGCTATTTTCTTCCTGTGTTAATTTGAACGGGCGCTATGCGTAGGAGCCAATGCTGCGCTTCTGGGCAAGTGCGCTGCGCGTAGGGCAGCAAGCCACGAAATCACTCCAAACTTCAAAATTTCACCCAATTGCTTGCAAATTCCCTTTTTACAAGTAAGTGGTCCTATTTTTCTTGATGTTTAGATTTCACATTTAAAGTTTTAGACAATTTCTTCATACCTAATATCAAACCCTAATTTTCCACTATAAACACTTATCAACTTGTTTTTCCCATTGTCTATCATTATAGCTAAAACCCTTTACACATCACTCTCCCCCCCTCATCTAACATTACATCATATATCCCTCATTTCCAAAACCCTCTCCCTCACCCTCATGATTTATGATCTATCCATAAGTGCCTAAATTCACTTAAAACCCATCCCTACAAACCCTAGAGAATACCACTCATCCCCATCTTCATTGTCTAAAATTATGAACCTAAAAGCTGGTTAAAATGGATAGAGGAAATGATGATTACGATGAGGAGAATACAACAAGTGATAGTTCAGCAAGGAGAAGTAGGCAACATAGAAAACCTCATAAGGGAGGCAAGATCACAAGAGAAGAGCCAACTAACCTAAGAGAACTACATGCCTCTCCATTAGTAGTTTCATGTTTTAGACACCTTAAATGTTATGAATTTTGTGAACTAGTGGAGAGAGTCCAGTTTCATCATGAATTGGCTAGAATTTTTGTAGCCCACCTGCACAACAATGAAGTGACTCTTGCTGGGGTGACTTTCATAGTGTCACCATCTGTTATTTCAGAGGGCACCAGGATTCCTAATGTTGGTGAGAAATGGTATAAGGCTCAGGACCTTGATGAACATTATTATGAGTCTTACATTAAACCTTAGTACAGAAGTCAGGTGAAGAAGCTTTTCCCCTTCAAATTTTTGGAGAACAGGTATGTCCCCTTGATGAGGATTATCATCAAATATTTCACTTGTGAGGGCAGATTTTCTAGGTTATATACTTACCATATCAGGCTCCTCATGCACTTTATAAGGGTAAAGATGTTGAACCTCCCCTAATTTTTGTTTAGAAACATTAATAAGATGGCTTACCTTGTGCAGAAGAAGCCATACCCTCAGTAGATGAACAACATATATCATTACTCCTTGATCAAGATTATTGTTCTTCACTATCTCAGTCTTCTCAATATCCCTTGGGAGACTTTCATTTCTCATGACATGTTCAGGGGACCCCAAATTCCTCCATCCATGGTGCAAGAAACAGGTGGGCCTTCTACTCATGTGGAAATAGGAGAGCGAAGCTCAAATACAAGCCTTGATGGATAACTTAGAGAGAGCCAAGTTTGTCATCACCTACTTGGAATAGGAGAACAAACAATTAAGTGATAAACAGGTACTCATGGAGCTTGAACTACTGAAAGCAAAGAGGCAAAGTGACAAAGAGGCTCATGTCACTTTGACTCCTATCGAGCAAGAAATTGAAAAGGATAGGGAGACTTGGCTTGAAAGAGTAAACCCACATATTGAAGGGCTCATTGAGAAGGCCAGCAAGGAAAAGAAAATGCTTAGACGCTTGGCATACTATTACATGGCTCGCAATAAAATTTGTAACACAAGGATCAGAAAGTTGAAGGCTAGGTTAAGGAGGGCTTTAGAAGGAAAAAAGGAGGATAGATTAAATATGTTGGTTGAAGCCTCCTTGGCCAATCAAAGGACATGATGGTGCTGCTTCACACCAATTTTGGGAATTTTTAAGCAAATTTTGTCATTTTGTAAATTTTGAATTTTAATACACAGAAAATCTGCCCAGAAGCGTAGTGCCACTGGCACTGTGCTTTTTCTAGCGGAACCCAATGGACAAATGGCTTGAATTTTTCGATTCAAGGCATCAAAGACATGCACCCTAGCAATTTTTAGAATTTTTGGAGTAGGATTATTCCACCAGAAGGTAAAAAAACACTCAAAAATTGACCTTTCTACTAGTTTTTGGACACACAGAAGCAGACTTGGGAGAATACGTTTTTGAGGGGAAAATGAGCTCCAAATGTAGAAATTCTAGGTGTTCTAGAAATTAGACTTGAATACCTTTCCAATGAGCTATCCTGGGCTCAATTTGGATGATGGGAAGGACTCCAAAAGTGGACTGAAAGTGGCACTGCGCGTAGGGTAATTTTGCTCAGCAATGCCTAGTTTGCCAATTTTCGACTATTTTCTTGATTTTTGTTTCATGGTGGAGGATTTACTGATGTAATTAATGTAATGGATTGTAAATATTAGGGTTAAACACTAGTAAATGGTAGATTCATTAGATTAAAGGTGGTATTGAGGGTAATGAATCAGTTTCCCCTCTTTTGGAGCCAAGTTGTTTGATTGCCTAGATTCCTGTTCCTTGTTTATAAATGGTTGAAACAACTCCTCTTCTCATGGTTTTGACCCCTGATGGATAGAATGAGTGGTTTAGATGTCTATATCATGTATTCTCTTTGTCATTTGGAAGGGTTAGATTCAGCTAGATGCTCATGTACTAAACACATATCACTTTGTAGCTGTTTTGGCAGTAAACTAATAAAGTTGCAACTATTTTTATGGGATCCCTGTGGTATGGCCTTTAGCATGTGTTTCTTCTTGTGTTATTATGTTCTTATGTTATTTATGTGTGTCTCTTTCATATAATTTCTTCTGATTGGTTGTTTTCAAGTCACATAGGTGGAATGCATTAGGTTTAATGCTCTGCCTTGGGAAAACACTAGTATTTCATGTTTTTTCTACTGTTTAGGAAGGATTCATGACTTTCTCATGCCCTTGTTAGCTCCTCACTAGTATAGAATTTCACCCCATCAAGCCTAAAGTGCTGAAACTCATACCCATAGAATCCCCTGCAATTTTGACTTAGTTTCCCAGACCCAAATTGCCCAGCTCCTCTTGATCTGGAAAAAACACCAACAACTTCAATCAAAACCCTTGAGCTACTATACCTAGCATAAAATCTTGTTCCTGATCC
>APFE031695513.1:33728-46281 GCA_000404065.3 Pinus taeda | reverse complement strand
GCTCTTGGGTTTGCAAAGCTTTTCCCAGGCTACTAAAGCCCACTTCTTTTTCTCTTCCCCTCTGCCCCACAGAAAGTCCCTTTGTATGCTTCTTATTTGCTGCTTAATACCTTGAGGAGCAGGAAGAGTTGAAAACATAAAAATGGGAATGTCCTGCAAGACTGCCTGTGTGAGTACAAGGCATATTGCCAAATTTAATGACCTGCATGTCCATTTTCTAACCTTGTTCTGAAGTTTATTTAATATTGGCTCCCACACTTTCTTGCATAGAGATTTGTCAATAAGAGGAATGCCAAGATATTTGGAAGGTAGTTGTTCCCTTTGAAATCCAAGGATTCTGGTAATGTTTCTCTGAACAACAATATTAGTGTTAAAGAAAAAAACTTTGGATTTGTTAAGGCTTACCTCTGTGCCTGCTGCCATAGCAAAGTCATATAAGATGCTTTTGATTGATGTGGCTTCCCTATTTGTGGGTATGCCCTGCAACATTGTATCATCCACAAATTGTTGATGAGTGTTTGCCTCTCCATCTGCAGTAAGTTTGATACTCCGAATTTGTCCTTCAGCATTTTCCCTTTTAATCGCTCTGCCTAGGCCTTCCATCATGAGGATGAAGAGGAACAGTGAGAGTGAATCTCCTTGTCTGAGCCCTCTGGAGGGTGTGAAGGTCCTTGATGGAGCTCCATTAAGCAGTATGGAAAAATGAGTTGAGGTAACTAATTCCATGACCCACCTTATCCAATTCTGGTCAAAACCATAGGCTTTTAGAATTTCTCTTATGTAAGACCAGCTCAATTTGTCATAGGCTTTCACTAGGTCCAACTGAATGATCATACCAGCTTATTTGTTGCTTTTGAGAGAGTGTACCACCTCATGAGCTTGGATGATATTTTTGAGGATTTGTCTTCCCTCCACATAACCTGTTTGCTCCTCAGAGATGAGAGCAGGTAGAAGTGGTTTGATTCGATTGGCTATTACTTTGGAGATAATTTTATACACCACATTACATAAGGCTATGGGCCGAAAGCCATCCGGAGTCATGGAATTTTACTGCTTTGGAATCAGAGCTATGAAGGATGCATTCAGAGCCTTCAATATCTTTTTGGATCTTCTTGAATCCTCCACAACCTTGAGGATATCATGTTTGATCGTTTCCCAGTAGGTTTTGAAGAAGTCTACATTGAATCCATCCGGGTTTGGTGCTTTACCATTCTGCATTTCATTAATCACTTCACTGACCTCCTCTTTTGAAACTAACCTATTGAGATTGTGGTTGTCCTCTCTGGTAACCAGATGAGGGATATACTGAGGGAAATGGTAAATGAACCTAGATCTATCCTCTAGTGGTTCCTTTGCAATATTGCAGAAGTGTTGTACAAGGGCCGATTCCATATCGTTGTGAGAAACAAGTTCAATACCTTGAGAATCTTTAATCTTTGTGATTTTGCTGTGTGCCCTGTGAGCCATAGTGGATTTATGGAAGAATTTTGTGTTTCTTTCTCCCTCTCTAATCCATTGTATTCTTTATTTCTGCCTCCATAAAATTTCTTCTTGTGAGCATCGATCCTCCCATTCTTCCTGCAGAGAGTCAGTTAGTTTTTTTGGTTCTTCAGTGAAGCCCTCTGTGATGTTGATCTGATTGATCTCCTGGATCTTCTGCTTAGCTTCTCTTTTGGCTTTGGAGATATCTCAAAATTCCTTTTTGTTCCAAGCTTTAAGACGGGATTTGGTATGTTTAAGTTTATTCTAGAGCATATTCATTTTTGTGCCCTGAATATTCAAATCCTCTCCCCACCATTTATCAATGTGATAAGGGAAATTAGGGTGTGAGAGCCAGGCATTTTCAAACCTGAAAGGTCTGTTTCTCGGTATGCCCATAAAGGTGGCTTCCAGCTGTACAGGCCAGTGATCTAATCCCCGAAAGGGCATAATGGAGGTTGTCATGGCGGGTCCTGTGAGAAGGAGGTCCTCTGAAATAATGAATCTATCAAGTTTGGAAGCAACTTGATTAGCCCCTCCCATTTTGTTGTTCCAAGTGAAGGTTCCATTAATTGTTTCAATATCCACTAGACCCATGTTCATAATGAAGTTATGGAAGGCCATGGAGTCTCTACTTAGCTGTCTAGTGCCTCCTTTTTTTCTGAAAGAGATCTTATCATATTGAAATCTCTTGCAACAATCCAGGGAAAAATGCGATGTCTTGCTCTTAGATCCTCCAGGGAGGTGAGAAAATTGAGTTTGTCTGCTTGCTTTTGAGGTCCATAAACATTTGTAATCATGTAAATCTCCTTGTACCCTATAGCTTGACATATTAGGGAGAGATAGTTCCTGGATGCTTCAACATCCAGAATTCCAAATTTCTGTGGGTCCCACAAGGTGAGAATCCCCCCCCCCCCCCCCGCCAAGTTGTTTTCCTTAACCTCTAAATACTCATATTTGCATAAACACTTATTATGAACATCTCTTATCTTTTCCATCGAACATTTTGTCTCCTAAATAAAAACCATGTTTGGTTTTTCTTCTTTCGTTCTGTTACTAAGATTTCTTTGTTTCCTTCTATTCCCTATGCCTCTAATGTTCCAGGTTGTGAGCTTCATTAAAAAGTTTAGTAAAGGAATAGCTGGTGAGATCTTTCATCTTATCTAAGTTGATCAACAATTTTCCACATTCGTTCAGCAGTTCATTCTGTCTCTTTCTTCCTCTTTTCCTACCTGAGTTCTTTGGCGATTATGCCTGAGAATTCTCCATCATCTTGACCTCGCTTGGCTCTTGGCTTTCATGATTTCTTTTGACTCTAGCTCCCTTCGCTTGTGACCTCCAAAGAAAGAGTTGTTGTACTTTGCCATAGTCCTCTTTTGGCAGGAAGTCCACTCCTATGTTTTTTCTTGTTCCAGAAATTTCTCTAGATCTAGATTCTCCCTATCCAGAATCTCCTGTAGCTCATGGTCCTTTGTTCCCGCTTCACTTGGAGTCATCTCCTGGTCCCTGTTGATCTCCATCAAGCTTGGTAGATCATCCTTTTGCTGGTTGTTTACTGTGATATCCTCCATGTCAGCTACCTTATCCTGCTCCTTTATTACATTCTCCATGTCCTGGACTGTCTCCTGGTTCCCCTCTTCTTCCTCCAGGATCTTGAAGCTGTTGTGTCTTATATGTTTGTCCTCATTTGCCTTCTTTTGTGGACGCTTTCCCCCTTTCCCTTTGCTCCCGACCTTGGTGAAGCCACCATGATCTCTCTCCACAGTTGTTTTCTAGTTGCCTTCCTTGTTGATTGTGGGGCAGTCTCTATATAGATGCCCATGTTCATGGCATTTGCGACATCTAAATGGTATGTGCTCATAATCCACAGTCTGCACCCATTCTTCATTGTATACTTCTAAAATTATCGCTTCCGGAAGGGCTCTAAATAGATCCATTTCCACACATATTTGGGCAAAGGAGGTATACCTTCCTTTCAAAATTGCCTCTGATATCTTTAAAAAATGCCCCAGCTTGTTGCCTATGGCTTTCAAAGATTCTAGTAGCCAATAATCTAGAGGAAGGGAATATAGTCTGATCCAAACCGGTACTGATGTGAATGTTTCACACTCTGGGACAAAGTTCATCATCCATGGCCTCATGTAGAGTCCTGCCGCAGCATAGAAATAGGCCCCCCCTTCAAACACTCTATCTTTGTCCTATAGGCTTGTGAACACAACTATGAAAAATTCCTTAGAACCCAAATGTAAATGTATTTCTCCCTTTGGCTTCCAATGGCTCCTTATCCAGACATGTAACACCCTCTCCATCGGCCATAGCCCCATGAACTTGCATATGATTGCATTCTCCGTCATATGATCCCTATGTGGCTTTATTGTTGGGTCACTCAATACGACCCGGGAATAATGCCTGACTTGGGCTTGCAGACCCCAGATGTATTTACAGAAGCCGGTATTTCACTATTGCCTCCATTCTCCTTTTCTTTGCTAGTTTCTTGTTGATTCCCTTCCTGGTCCTGGTCTCCACTTCTCCCAGATGTCCCCTGATTTCATGCTTCTAAAATCTTCCCCAGAGGTTTTTTGAAATGTTTCTTTCCTACGTCTTTACTTCCTTCTGTGGCTACTCGACTATAGGAGGGAGCAACACTCCCCCCTGTGCTCCCCGCCATAGTACCCTGAATCCAAAACCCTGTCGTCAACTCCAACCCTAGCTCAGCTCCCAAACCCTTCCTCAGCGCCTCTCATCGACAAGAAATCATTTTGAATTCAAATGTGTATCTTTGATAGTACTACTTATTATAGATAATTTTGCACACAATCAACTACAAGAACTCGTTCTCTTCCAACAAAGTGCATTACTTGCATGCTAGCATTAATATAATTAGAAAAAACTAATAATGCACTGAAGAATTGAGAATTAAAGAGGAAATAAGATAAGAGACTGGAATATTTTTATTTCTTATTCATATGACCACCAATTTATTCTTATAATCTATGTACATTCATACTCTATGTTATGACTCTGCATATGCATCATTTTTTCTCCACTAGATATAATAAAATGTTTGTTTTATCTTTCTTCCTTTGATCCTTTTTAGCTTTATTATTTCTTCTACCCATTACATCACCCATATTTCATCATTTATTTGTTCCTTGCTCTTAAATAGAGGTTTGGAGATTGAATAGTCACAACAATTCATCTTTCTCATCCATTTCCAAAATCAATTAATAATTCCTTGCACATGTGGTCTACTAATTTTTCATAGAATACCATAAGGAACATGGAAGTATAAAAAGTCATGATCCATAATGCTGTAGAAAAGTCTAAACATTGTAACAATAATGCAGAGTCGCAACACTTAACAACAAGGTGGAGTTGCTACACTATAATCGCAAGGTGGAGTTGTAGCATTGTTGCAACAAGGTGGATTTGCAACACTATAATAACAAGGTGGAGTCATAAAACTCTTATTTCATACTCTAAAATACTAACTAAAAATGATTGATGTATATTTCTTTAGGAAAAATATGGTTCGACATGAGTTGATCCAAGCATAAGACATTTGTGTAAGCTAGCAATGTCACTTGTCATACAACATTAATCCCATCAAAGATGAGTATTGTGTGATGTTTCCCCACTCAAAGTTTGTAGCGTTCTTTTAGGAAAACCTTTTATGTGGAAACATCATGTTGTTTATGATTCTTTTCATAGGTAGTTCAAACTACTACAATTTCATTAACCTTGGAAAATTAGTGCCCAAAATTAATCGTGTAGACTGCAAAATTTATCCTCTTCATAGTTGAGTCAGAAGATGAATGGAAGGTCAATGTGACCACCACATCCTTATCATATGGCCTCTCTAAAAAGGAAAATTAGGTGGATATGATTGTAAATGCATATAGAGATACCTTTGCTTCACATGTGATAGTTCCTCTACACTACTAGATAAAAAAATCAATTGACTCAATACCTCATGCTTCTTTATCTAATGGTCCAATATATAGACACTCTCTTTTAGAGAAGCAAGAAATAAAATGTTGGATTCATGAGCTCATCCAAAAGGGCCACATTTAACTGAGCTTCTTGTCTTATAGGAGTCCAATTATGTTAGTGTGGAAGAAGGATGGGACATGGAGACTTTGTATTACTAAGTTCATCCCCTTGTGGGAGCCCAATTATGTTGGTGCAGAAGAAGGATAGGACATGGATACTTTGTATTGATTATAGAGCCCTAAATAAAATCACTATCAAGAGACAATATTCGATCTCTCAAACTGAAAATATTCTTGATCAACTTAAGGGAGCCAATTTATTTAGTAATATTGATCTAAATTCACGCTACCGTCAGGTTTGAATTAAACAAATTGATGTATTGAAGAACACCTTTAAATTTAAAGAAATTTCTTTTTGAGTGGTTGGTCATGCATTTTGGATTTACTAATGCTACATCAACATTCATGAGCATGATAGATGATATCCTACAACTATTCATGAACTCTTTTGTCGTTTTATATTTAGATGATATCATCATCTTGAGTATAATATTGGTAGAACATTTGTAACAAATTCAATAGGTATTGAGCACCCTACGACAACATAAGTTGTATGCCAATATTGAGAAATACTCATTTGGCATGTAGAGAATTTAATATTTGGGATAAATCATGGATGAACATGGGGTGCATGTGGACCTAACCAATATCCAAGTCATTTGTGATTGGTGAATCCTGATGAATACTCTAATATATCTCTATATCTTCTTGCGTCTTGTTAACGTCTATTGAAGTTTTGTGTTGAGGTTCTCTCATATTTCTTTTCCCTTAGGTCAAGTGACCAAAGGTGGACATAAACAAAAGCTTTCCTAGTTTGAGTCACAACAAAAATAATTTGAGTATATAAAATATTGCATGGGCTTTGCAGAAACCCTCTCTTTGCTAGACTTGCATTAGTCATTTAACATTGAGATAGATTCCTTCAACTATGTTATCAATCCATTCCTCACTCAATAAGGACATACATTGGCTCGTCATAGTGAAATAATATCTGATATTGTTGGTAGATACCCACTTATGAAAATGAGATGTACTTCATCATGTAGACATGTCAATGGAAGAAACATTATATTTTATGGGAAGAGACAACCATCCAAACTAATTAGATGCCTCCACAATGATGCAAACATAAGAGGAGTTATAGAATGAACTCCATAAAAAATGGTACACCTACTTGCAACAATTCCTCTTGAACATCAAGTGCAAGAAGGGTAGCACCAACCACATTATAGACTACCTCAGTCAACCCTTGGTTATGGAACTCACCATAACTCTTAACTCCTGCGGGATGAGACCAACTTCACTATTACATGTGAGAGACCAACTTCACTATTACATGTGAGACATAACTCTTAACTCCTGCGGGATGAGACCAACTTCACTATTACATGTGAGAGACCAACTTCACTATTACATGTGAGACATAACTCTTAACTCCTGCGGGATGAGACCAACTTCACTATTACATGTGAGAGACCAACTTCACTATTACATGTGAGACACTAATTGTAGGAAAAAATGTTTGACCAACTTCACTATTACATGTGAGAGACCAACTTCACTATTACATGTGAGACACTAATTGTAGGAAAAAATGTTTGAGATTTCCACCTCTACAATGTGATATTGTAGTACCTAGGTGATCTTTATGTTCCATTGGGATCTTTATGTTCCATTGGGAGAAGGGTGGGAGTGGAAACCCCCAGCCATCACAGCATTCGCTCTCTGGCCCGAGAGCCATCGTTCATCTTCCAAATTTTTGTGCTTGTCTAAATAGGAATCTACGCAGACTTTGACGTACAACCTATAGAATAGATCCTGTTCAAGTAAGGTCGTGCTTATAAATGCCCACTCCACTTCTTATATAGGCCTTTTTTCTTCCTTCGCGAAACGCATGTGGGAAAATAAGGTTTATGTTTTGCTTTCCGAACACGTTGCAAAACTATATTTTGCAACCATTTCCATCCTTCACTTCCATTTCACTTGCATTCATGTGTCTTCTATCAATCGATTCGCTTCGTCCTCCCATATTTATTCATACACTACTTAGAGTTCCTAAAAAGTTAATAGCACATAAGAATAACACATGATTTAAATATAATTAGAAGTGAATTCTAAATAGATATGGTTAGAAGCATTATAAGAAACAAAAATATCCACCACATTTTAGACATGGTATACAACATATATCGTCATGGACTGTATTCGCATACGAAGAATGTATGCATGGAAAGGTTTATTGATATATTTGGAGCTTTATTTTTTTATTATTATTATTAGAAATAGAAAGATAAAAGAATTTGCCTCTCGTGAAAATTATTACTATTTATTTAGTTATCCATAACTTTCCACTCAAACTACAAGGTTATACCCATGATATTCGATCACAATCAAGTCTCATATGCATTATAGTTAATACCTTTTGTTTTCTATGCATCTTTATTAGTATTTTTAAATACTTGATAGCATGAGTACCTTAAATTCACTTTAATGAATCTTTAATGTGCTCTTATGATGCGTGTGAAGAAAATGCTGAAGAAAATGCTATTAAATGGCTAAGGGAAGAAGTACTTTCATGTTTTTATTGTCAGTGAGGTTTTTTATAGTATTAAGGAGGCGTTTGGTTAGCTCATATTTTTATCGAGTCTTAATTTTTTTTTATGAGCTTATTTTTCTATCTTACTTTGCTTTGGAGAATTTTGAGAGACTGGTTCCTTTTTAGTTTTTTATTATTTGAAAATTTAGGGCTTCGGATCTGTTGATGTGGGTTTTGGTTTTTTTGTTAACAGAGGGGATGTGGCTTAGACCAGCGCTGTTTGAATAACCTAAGTCATTTAAAGTAGTCATTCGCAACGAGTTTAATGGCTTTGTTGGCCTTTGGATCTCTTCCTCTTGTGAAGAAAAGAGCCAAGGGAATCCTAAGGTTACCTAGTAGTTATATGTACACTAATCCTAAACTAGTTTCTATGTTAAATATGCCTAAACTACCTGTTAAATAGTCACTATGTATAATATACAAAACTAAATTAATTAATTGATATAATAACTATACAAATGTTACAAAGGAATAGAACCAGAAACTATTGTAAATGGTGAAGAATGAATAATATTCACTTCATGCAATCACTACAAGGAAAATACCTTTTACCAGAGGTTTTTGCGGTAGCTCTTATAAAAATAACCAAAAATCCGTTTGTAGTAGAGGTCACTTGCAGAGGTGGGTGGGTGGATGTTTTAGAGGATGTTTTTTGGACAATGCATCTAAAATTTACAAATGCATCAATGCTTTACTATCCATATAAGCATTGGTGCTACATATAACATGGTACATTATGGAAATTTTATTTTTATAAAATAAAAAAAAACATGATGTGCTAAATACCACAACGCACCGGTGCTTGAATCATCAATAGCACTGGTGTCCTTCATATAGTCAAACATATCGGTGTATACCACTAAGGAGCACTGCTCTAGTTTTAAATTTCAGAAAAACGTTGTGTTATTTTCCAACGACGCTCCAATGCAGTAAACTTATTAAAACGCCCCGGGGCATTTTCTAAAGCGCACCACTAGGAAGTTTTTAATTGCTAAATAAAGAGCGGTGATATAGTAAAAACATAACACCGGTGGGGTACCTATATAGAAATGCCAAGGGCATCTCAATAAAATCATCACGATATTTTTCAATAATAATAAAATATGTGGTGCCTTTGGATATATCCTGCACTGGTGTTGTTAGAGAAATGCACTGAACGATAGTTAGAAAAAAACCCTCCTGGGTGTAATTTTCATTTTTACCATCTACAGTGCGGGAGAGCTCTGAAGCATCGGTGCCACTCTTGCCACATACAAGCATCCTTACGTCGATGCTTCTCTTTCTCACCATCCTTCCACTGTGGTCACTTTTTGAGTTTCCAATTTTTCAAAACTGTGCTAAAATTTGTTTTCTCCATTACGTGTCCACAATGCTTCCCTGACGACCAAATGTCCAGGTAATATCTATATTTCTTTATAATTTATTTTTTTAGTAGATTAGAATTGCAAATTAGGTTAAATTTGTCACTGTTTTTGAAAAAAAAATTCACCGGGCAGTGCGCCCTGTAAATTTATAGGGTGCACTGCATTTCAGTGCGTGAACATAATTCACCGTCATTGTTGTGGCATGTTTTGTAGATGAAAAGGAATCGGGAAACAAATGTGTCAAACCATTATCAAAAGTTAAATTTGTGAACCAACAATGGTATGTCATACTTATCTGCACATTGATATCAGTGCAGTTATAGCTTAAAGCACATCGACGCCAGTGCATGACTGTGTTTTTTAATGCAACGTTGATTTTTTTAATTGAAAGTTGTGTTTCCATATTTATAAATACATGTATCATTTAATAATAATAATTGTATTTTATGTATGAGGATTATGTATTTTATATGTCAATCATGTAGCAGAGACATCAACAGAGGGAGCAACAGCATGAGTAAGATCAACAAGCGAACCCATACAATATGGCCCGAACATGGCAAACTGGAGAGAGGGAGAGGGATTTATACCCTTGCCCTATTACTGCAGCGACGTGAGCATTCTTAAGGAATGTAGGCCTCCTGAAGTAATATGAGGAGGCTACATCCCTAAAAGCGCACTCTGTCTTATTGGCGCATATGATCCACTGATGGAGTGCCCAAGAGGAGGCTTTCCGTTTTGGTCCTGGGGCCTGGGATAGGCCCACTGAGGAGGCCATATAATTTATCATTGGCCTATCTCAGAGAGGGGATGGTTTTCCCCAGTTCCCTAATGTTCCCCACGGGGTTGCAACTACAAGTCAGTTTTCTTACACTCAGAGATATGTCAGGCCTCATGCGGTCCATCCATAAGATTTTTAGGTCCGTAGTGGAAAACTACAGATTTCTTCTTTTGTTGTAGAGGAGGCTAGGTACCTCTCATTATTAGTCACCACCATTGCACACTCTAGTAGTGAAGGGAAATAAGGTACAGAGTGGTGAAGTAGTACCTACCAGGTTTGGGGTTGGTGGGTCAAAATCCTAGCCATAATAAAGAGGGTTATTTAGATTCAAAATAGTCCTGTCAGGTATAAAACTCAATGTAAGGTGGGTTGTTCAAGAAGAAGAACCAAAAGAAGGCTTGCTTCATGAGAAGTTATCCATCTATTCTATCTTAAACTGTTACTCGATCGTTGCCTTGACCTACAACTCATTGACTTCTACCATTTTCTTTTTAGTATGAGGAGTCTCGTATGGTTGTTAGATTTGGTATTAGAGTGAAAAGTAGGAAGGAAGCTTAAAGATTTAGTAGGAAATAGAGATGTGTATCAATAATCATGTGTATTAGCAATTAGAGATTCAACCCAATTTATATATTTGTATCATAGAGAGTAGATAGACTAACATAATCTATTTAGACCATTCTTAAACCCCCTTTATCCCTTTCCAACATGACAAACGTGGCAAGTGGGGAAATTCACTAATGAAAGGTGGCATATCGAGATGGTGAATTGGGTAGTGAGAAGGGAAAAGAAATCAAGGGTCACTCATATCTTCCCCAAACTCAATATTATATATAAGAATAAATAGATGAATGAATAGCTATGGGCCTAACTAAGTTTGGTTAGGCACAAATATAAGGTAAAGCAGGTACCAAGAGAACCCGCATTCCATTGGCACAACAATGTGCTAAGACTTACTCCTAAAGTGAGTTGGGGGTCTACATTCAGGAAGGTAAAGGAAAGTATTCCTCCGATAGGGAGGTGGAAGGAATTATTCTTCACCTTCAGGCGATTTTTTGATCCTAGATGAAACGTGAATCAATTGGGTCAACGACGATCCTGCTCACTTAGAAGGATCCCACAACTTGTGCTATAAGAGAGTCTAAACCGGTTACATACTTACCACATCAGTAGCATACTTATAGTTCGTAGAACTTCATCTTGTAGAATAAGTAATTGAACTTCATTCACTTTTGCTACAATTAGTTAGAGGAATGAGGTTAGATATAACTGTCATCTTGGTTTAGCTGAATGATGTTGAGGCACCTTCTTTTGTAGCTTTTCAATGGACTTATATTAGTGATGAAAGAATGAGAAGGGCTTTGATTTTGGCTTGTATTTATGCTGCCAACAAACGACAAAGACTCAAGAGAAAAGTAACTTCGTGCAAAGGTTGGAATGCCCTATGTTCCCAGCTATCACTAGAGAATAATTCGGAAATGTTTTTTGGGAGTACAAACCTCCAAGAAGTGATTGCTCGGAGCTTGGCTAGTAGGAAGAAAATCACTGTTGCCAAAGTTGCCAAATTGGTGCTGCTTGAGTCCAAAAAGGGAATAACACGCCTTACTCCACCAAGCATACGGGCAACCAGGGAAGATCCTAATGGCATCACTTTTTCCCTACCAAGCCAAAGAGGAAAAGTCCCAACCCCCTGAAATATCTAAGCTACTAATTGCATAACGCCTTGCCCCCCCCCCGGGTGACATACTCTTGGATAATCTCTCCCCATTGACCCAAGAATTATGCAGTAAAAAATCTATCTACCCTACCTCTATCTTGTCCTCACCCTTATTCTTGTATTTAGAGCAAGGAATAAATGACACGAAGACCAATCGTAGTTATGGGGACAACGCTGATATGTGTTTTTCATAGCAGAGTAGGTTTGACATGCTCATAAGTAATAGTGATAGAGCTGCAGTCATCGACTAACGGCTATCGCAACTGGCTCATATCACTAACTTTTGTCCACTAGCCAAGAGGCTCCAATGATATAGATGTATACACTTTTAAGGATAGCCTGAAATAGGCAGTTTGGGTCGGTGAAAAACATGCTTCACCTTTCCCACTTGTTTCTATACTTGCAGAAATTCTATGATCACCACATTATTGATCTTGAAAGCAGGGTTAGGCATCAGTCCTCATTACTTTCGACCATGAACATCAATAGATTGGATAGAGAAAGTCAAGATGATAAATCCCTTACCTGTGACTTTGAATTGAAGGAAGAAGTTGACTAATTAGC
>APFE031695513.1:0-33137 GCA_000404065.3 Pinus taeda | reverse complement strand
CTTGCTTGGGGGGTTGGGGGAGCAAAGCCATTCAGACCTGGGTCAATCGCTTCAGTTTACACATTTGGGAGGGATTTCATAACATATTCCTATTTATGTGTGTGGGAAAATTACAAGGCAACTAGCTAGGATTCTTATGTCTTGAAGCTAGAATGGGTATATGACAATTCTTGCTCATCGAACGTGTCGAGAGGAGGCTAGGCTAGCTAGGTTCAACACTTCCAAACCTAAAAAAAAATTGGTTTTGTGGGGTCAGAGATGCAGCCTTGACTCTAGGAGCCTCATTTTTCTCTACGATCCTAACTTTTGGTTGTCGAAGTCGAAGTCCGAGATCCACCTTATATTTTAGTAGCCCTTTGTTGCCAATTAGTTGGTTTCCCCGATCGCTATTTAGTACCTCCTGCTAGCCTTTTCTTTTGTCTTATAAAACCTTAGTCCTGAGTTATCCATGCTATGAACCTAAAGTTTGGGTTGATCGACCAACTATGGGTGCCTTTTTAGGGCAGGGCTCTTGATAACGAAACCTTTTGATGAATTGATATTATTTTGAACCCACCCTCCAAACCTGGTGCCAGCTTCAGATGGGGATCTTCAAGTTATGATTATGTTGAGGTGATCATACCCCCCCCCCCCCCACAAATAACCTGAAAGTTTGACAAGGTTGAAGCCATCCAGATAAATCCCTTGGTGACAAAATGTTTCCCATTTCGTGCGTTCATGATTCTTCTTGAATCACCTTCTACTTGATCTTCCCTATTCATAACCTTTTGATTTATTCATTCATATGCATAGAAGTTACGGGCTAAGGACAACTTGATTATATACGTTGCTGCCTACAAAGGGAAGGGACTTTAACCAAGGGAAATCAAGCCATTTTTACCTAGGTCAATTGGACACTTCAAATTAACCATCGAGTTGTGGGGACCATACCCCTATTTATTTAGGTGGAGGCATGGCAAGGAAAGGCAGCTTGCTTGGATTATTATCGCGGAATGAACGTGTCGAGAGGAAGGAGACCTGGGAAAGCGCAGACATACCCATCCCTTTAGTGGATTGAGAGATCTTATTTACAAATCAACCTTTTTTCTGTATCTTATTTTAAAAAATTATTATTTTCTTTATTTAGAACACACCCATTGCGGATAGATTATTTATCACATAGGGATTTCTTTAGAACCGAACGAACATATTGTTTCTTATTCTTTAGCACTCCAACTTTTTGGATTATATGAGGCTCATCTTTATAGCAATGAATTTTTGTCGAACGTGGTCAAAAGAAAGTTGAGACAAATAGACGAGAGGACAAGGTTCAGGCCAGATAGTCCCATACCTTCCAGACAAACCCCCTTACCCATTCTTGTGTGCTCAGTCTTCTAACAAACTTGTACTTTTATAGATTAAGAAACTTTGAATTATGTCGTATCTTATTTATGAATATTATTATTGGGCTTTCTTTACAACCAACACTCCCGTCTTCGCACAACCTAAGAAAATTCAATGCTTCTAGATTCAAACAACTAAAACACATGCCCTTATCGCATGGAGGGAGCCACCTGGTTTACCCTACTTGAGGAATTTCAGTTTGACAGATACCACCACAATCATGGGATCTTCGCAACAACCCTCTTGGATTGATTCCCTACAGTCAGACTCAAGAGATTGTACGGGCTTGGGTGGGCTTGGCTTGTGAAGAGAAGGTAAATGAACTAACTTCCTATACTTCCTATACTTCCTATACTTTCTATACTTTTGAGTAGCCATACTATGAACAAACTTCAACACGTTTATGGCTAGAATTGACCATTTGTGTTATTGAGAAACTTTGACAACTTTGTTAGTGAAACAATTCAAACGAACTTGGCCCATGGACCTTGAAAAGCATTTTTTATAAGTACTAAATTGTTTTTTCTCTTTTGACATATAATAGACGATGACAATGAGGAGGCATTTTTCTGGGAAGCCGCTAGTAAGGTTAGAGTGGCGGCGATGCCATTTTGGTGCCCAAATTCAGGCCACCAATTCAAGTCTATTATAAGCTACCAATTCATTATATTATTTAAGAAAATCCTTTGGTTTGTATAATAATAAGGGGAAATCTCTCTCTGCTTCTTTACTCCCTAGCAGTAGTCTTCTGTTTCTTCTTTCCAATAGCTCACTTCGGAATTTCCCCCATTACTTCTCAAAAAGTATAAATACTATCTATCATACTATAATAGACAAGCAGTAGGTCTCTCTGAACAACTGTATTAAGATCCTTGTTTGACTGTAATATCTACGAGTGACAAAGTGAATATATTATGTTATGTATGGTGACATGGTGAATCTATTATGTTCTATTATGTAGGACCCGCAACCCGTATCTATAAATGGTTCTTGGTCGTGTGGTATGAGGCATGTATCTGTAATTTTCTACGTCAGTATGTTGAGCTGCCCTCATCCTCTGATGTCATATAATGAATAGCAATGGAGGTCATACGCTATCTCTCATTCAAGTGCCAGTCATCTGAGCATGTGGTCCATTGATTGGGAATGGTTTCATCATGTAAAGTGCTACGGGATGTGAAAATGTCAAAGTAATCCTAGGCCAATCAATATCTCGTATCAAGTGATTGCAAAATCTCGTATATAGTCTAGGCTCATCTCATGTGGTAGGTCCTAAGTGATCCAAAAATGGATCCTGGATAAACCTCTAGGTCTAAAAGACTTCATATAAGAGGTAAAAGGTGCCAAATGGCACAAATCCTTTGTAAATTAGAGGAAAATGAAAGTCATAGGTTGCTCTCGGATATAGCCCCATTTCAAAGATCGTCTTGTTCTGAATCTGCTGCAACTTGAATGAGCAAAAATGGACTTAGTATGCAGAAGTTATCGCAGAAAGAAGATGCCCTTGGGTCTTTAGAAAAAGAGGCAAATCTTCAAAAAAATGGCCTAAAATGCTTTATGAAGAAAATCGCATCAGAGGAGGTCAAAGGCAGATTTAAGCAAAAATGGGGAAGTACCCCCGATTGCTGATCCTCGACAAATTGTGTTGGAGGAAGGCACATACACATATAACATAAGGATCGGGCCAAGCGATATGCCGATCGCCGATCTCGGCGGATCACAATCGGCGATGCCATATGCATAGAACCCTGGACCCATGCGATACGCAATTGTGATATTACAAAATTGCATCAGAGCTACATAGAGGAGCAGGGATATATATATATAGCGCCAATGTGATGAAACCAGACCTGAACGGATATATAAATGATATTTCATATTATTTCAAGTCCAAAACAAGTCGGATTTCAGGAGGACCGAAGGCAGCAAGAGGTTTTGGCCAAGCTCCGCCCAAGCCCATACATTGGCTACCACATGTCCAGGCCCTAGAGAGAGAAAACCACTCTTTTCTGGTGGTTAACCCCTGTACGCATGGGCCGCCCAAAATGAACCACAACTGTTGGACCTAGATCTTCTAGATCAACGGTAGAGATGTGATAAGCAACATAAAGGCAGACCCGATGGAAAATAAGGCAAAATCCATAATATTTGAAGTCCGATAAACAATGATTCTGCAGATTTTTCTCGTGTTTGAATGTATTTCTCTGTTTTTAGGAATTTCAAAGGCCTGATGATGCATTCTGTTACAGAACAGGTGGCCACCATCCCTGAAAGCATTTAGCAATGATTGCTAACGCTCAAAGGGGGATTTGAGCGGACAGAGGCCGAGAGCCGAAGAGCCCGAAGGGGAAAATGAATAGACAATCACCAATTGGCTTAAAAGCCATGAATGTCAGAGACAGAGGGTAGTTGTTGGAGTTGTTGCTGAAAGCGAAGCCAAAGCAGGAAGTCAAGGCATAAGAGAGCAACGCAAAAAAAAGGTAGCAACAAAACAAGCAGCGCAGAAAGCAAAAGCTAAAGTGCACGCAGCAAAGAGAGTCACTTGGAGTTCAAGTGGAAAGCTAGAGGGTTGTAAACTGATAGAGAGTTGAAGAAGCCACAGCTAAGAGCCAAAGCCAGAGCCAAGAGCCAGAGTGAAAGCCGAGAGCCAGAAAGCTGAGAGCTTCAAGAGCCAAGGATAAAACGGTGTTTAAACCCATTGTTTCTCTGTAAAACAGTGGAGTTGAGCCAAGAGCTTGTAAAAAGGACTTTGCCATAATCCCAGAGAGCCTAGTCAAGTTGACTAGAGCTCACGAAGATGTAGCCCAAGAATTTTGGGTGAAATCCTAATTAGTATTGTTGTTCAGTGTGTGTTATTGCTGCATTGTCTCTGCTGCTTTATTTACTATTATATGTATTTATATATCAGTTTGAGCACATTAAATTACATCACATAAACAGTTTTAATAAACAACACCAACATACACCTTCTGTTCAAGCACATATTTAATTTTGCACTGGCTAATCATAAAGACTTGGGAATAATTTAAGCTTTGGGAGTGGGAGAGGTTCTTGTAAGTTAGAGAAGAAGCCTAAGAGCACCATTTTCAGATCACTAAGGTTTTGGGTGACTAGAAGTAAGTCAGTTCTACTTCTTCCTTTTCATCCTCCATAGGCAATATAAAGAATCAAATAAGATCTAACTTATATTGTTTCGAATCAAATAAGATCTAACTTGGATCGTTGTTCTGAATATGCATAAGATCTTCCCTCTGTAATAATCATACTAGTAGTAGAAACAGTTGGGTTGGCTTAGCCTCCCAAGGACATTCATGGTAAGGTTCTAACTAAAAGCTACAAAGCTCAAATCTCCTCCCTAATGGGCTTATCCTCTGGAAGACAAGCATGGTAAGATAAACCAACTCATATAAGAAGAGTGTCTACGTGTGATCATATTATATACATTAAAACAGTGCCTATGTGCAATACTCCCTGCTCCCTCCCAATATTTCCTCCCCGTTGTTCTAGTAGTGTTGATATAAAGTTTGGGTAAGTAAGAGTAGCATGGAGCAGTACCGACCAGCTTAAGACAAGTCCCAGAGCCAGCTTGAATCGCCAGACTAGTCCCAGCAACCATAACGAGGAGTTGCTCCAGGACCAGCAATATGTCTCTCTGACTGTCATATATACAGGTGATATAGTTCACCTTATAGTCCATATATAAACTAAATACCATATATAGTAGTTTCTCAGATCATATGGTAATTCGATATTCCCTCTTTTCTTTCTCTGTGACTAAGGTATAAGTCCCTGCTAGCATTCATAAAAAGGTCCTAGGTGTGATGTTCCATGCCATCTTCCATCTCATGACTTCCATCAATATCTATCCTGTTTGGGCCTAAGGAATCACTAAAGGGGCAAGGGGTTGGGTGGGTGGTCCCATTTACTTCTTCAAACTATTCTGTAATATATCTAATAATAGTATCTACAAGCATGAGTCCTGCATTTGAAAAGGTAAAAATATATCTCTCTCTAACTTGAATCAATACAGGTGCCCAAATTCAAGTATTTGGGAATCAATCAACTAAATAACGAAATAATGTATATAGTCTAGGCTCAGCTCATGCGGTACGAACTCAGGTTATGTTCCCTCTCAGTAAGTCAGTTTTGTTTCCCTATCATTCTCCTTCGGTCGTATCTTTAATAGCCAGTGAGCGCAAGCAAGCTGTGTCATCTAAACTCACACCTGTCATCATATCTTATTTTCTCTCCTAAGCTCTTCTATCACATATGATCTGATCTTTTCTAACAGCAAGTGATATGATCCGAGCATGTGGTCCAGTGATCCAGGGAAAATGGTTTCTTCATAATGGCTAGTGATCGGGTTCTAATCAATCTTCATAGTTATCCAGTGATCCCATCATTTGGCCAGTGAGTCGGTACGTCCCATTCCCTCCCACTGAGATGCCTCCTGTCCCGTCCCCTCCCCTCAGTAGTAACCTGTCTCATACTATGTAATACTAGAAGGGTATAAAGCCATCTTTTCTATAATCTAATCTTGGAAACCACTTGTCTAAGTTAATGAGAAAAAAGAGATGTACAGGTTCGATCCCCGAAGGGCACAAACATCCTAATGGGCTCAGCCCTAGGAGGGCACAACTGTAATGTCTAGTTCAAAATCCTACCTCAGAAGACATAATCTCCTCTCCTCATGACTCGGCCTCTGGAGGACACATGAGTAAGAAACAAATGCTTGCCATCCTTCCTTATTCTCCTGATCCATATTCCTCTCCTTTGGTCGAGCCTACTTGGGCATCCTCTTCTAATTTCCATATTTTTCTCTATTAATAGTCTGTACATGTTCTCAGATTATATATGTAATAATAGTGACCACGTGCAAGGCGTCCATCCTCCTCCTTCCCTCCCTCCTTGTGGTGTATAGTGAGATCAACCAGTCCCAACAACCACTTCAGGACCAACAATAGTGTGCTCTCCTTCCCATCCCTTACCATCATGTTCTTGGCCTACAATTCTTGGCCCTTCGACCACCCACCTTGATTCGACGAGCTCTATGCCTAATATAACAGAGTATATACAGGTTATATCATGAACTAGTAGGCAATATAAACCTAAACCCCGCCATATATAGGAAATGTAGTACCTAAATAACATATTATATAGTAGTGACGTCTAATAATAATGGAGAAATTAGGGCATGGTATCCCAAAGGCTGTTTAACTACCCTGTAAGCCTCCACAGTCCATTTCATGAAGCCACTAGTCAAGCCAGATGTTGGCCAGTGTTTCGACACGTACTGGTTCCGCTCTTCTTTGGTTTTGCTCAATGCATGTAGAAGCTGGTTCCACTTCATCCTCACGCTTCCATATTCCCCACCCGAATCAACCAACCTTCTTTAACCACTGAATAAAAGAAACAAATGGATTGGGCCATAAACCACTAGCCTATCTTCATTATTGGATCAGCCACAATAAAGGTCCTGGTCCATACTAAAGCAGCCAGGTCTTTAAGCTTTTCACATCTACTGGTTGCATGGTTCAGATCTAACTACTAATGGTTTTGATATTGCCCGCCTCCCCCTCCAGAAATCTGAATTCAACCACGCAATTATGGCGATCCTCTCCTCTCTTCTTGAAGAAGCGTGACTGGTTAGGTGCTGGAATGGCCTCTAAGGTGTTTTTGGTAATCCCTCTTCATTTGAATATTGTGCTCGGATCTAGAATTTTAGGAGCTAACGTGCCCATAAAAATTAGGATTATGATTCAATTATGCTATCAGTTCCATTAATCATAAGAAAGAGGAAAATGAATGAAGTGTGACTAGTTTCATCTTGTGGAAGTATATTACTACTAGATATATAGAATAGAAGAATCATATGGCTACAACTATATTATAGACAAAAATCACTGAAATACTTGGATAAGGAAGGTAGTTAGGGGTCCAAGTCATGTCTCAATCCCTTTAAGAGGAGCAACCCGAACTCATTCTATGTCTGACTTAACTGAAATCCCATCGGAGAGAACGAAGTGTAGTGAGTTCTCTTTAGGTGTGGATTCTATGGAGATATCCTTCGTCCACCAATCTATTGATGGAATGCTATGCCATCTTTTTCTAACATAATGAAACAAAAATGTTAGTCGTCCCCGTGGCAATATTTGAGAGGGGTCGCCAAAAAGAAGTAGTTACGATATCTGACCCCATGACCCAATACTTGTTCGTTGATGGTCAAACATTGTTGTGTGTCCACTAGTATGGTTGATCAAAAGACTGAATATCCAATCCAGCAGGGCCAGGTCACAACAACTAATAACTAGTAGTGCCTGCCTATAGTGTAGTGAGTGAAGGGAGTGCACGATGGATGAAGGATGAAAAGAAGTCGTCACAAAAGAAAAAGGTGGAGAACTTATAATTGATCTACTGGTTTTTCCGATAGATCCCTTCTAATAATGTACGTGTCCTAGGAGGTTTATCATGATATGCTAAGACTTGCATTCTCTCTACCTTGTGCAAATCCTCACTTTGAAAAAGATTGGATGCCTGATCGAATCTCTCTATGGAATAATGACTCCCATCCATCAGGATCATAGCTCAGGCTTTTCAATGGCAAGCAAAGCCCTAATTGATTCCCACTATGCTCCGCTTCCTTCCCTCCAGAAGTATTCTAGGAGGGCTAGATTGAAGTATTTAAGGCTCAATCCCCTTTCTTATGTTCTCTCACTAAATAACTCCCCCTCATGCATCACGGTGTTAAAGAGGGATAGGAACTTGAGGAGTGCAATGGTCCTTTCACTCATTCCATCACACTAGCGATTTTAGGCTCCATTGCCAGCGGGTTAAGCCAGTTCGATCGGTTAATAACTCCCTATCATCTATAAGACAAATAAGGGATGGAACTAAACCTTTACCAGTTAGATCGGTTAAGCTAGTTCAATTAGTAACCTTCGTTAATCCCTTAGCCTTCAGCCTCGAGAACACAGATCCTACTCCTTACTTGACTGGCCTTACTTCTTGGTTCGAGAGAGGGTGGGGAAATGTTCTATAGTGGTAACTCAATATATCTCGATCTATATGATCGCGAACCTCCTCTAAATAATTATAAATCTATGGTTGTTTCTTAAGCGATAAGAATCTATCCATCCTATGAACGAAACATCCTTCTTATCTTCATTACTTATTATCGGAACCATATTCTACCAAACTTCTTATCTACCCATATTCTTATCTATCCACCTCACCTTCTTATCTACCATCCTATGAATGGAACATCCTTCTTATCTCCGGATCACAAACAAATGTTCACACTCTAGGTATTCACCCTTGATTCTTAGGGACTCCCTGAGGGGAGTGATCATAGACCAAGCACAGTCAATTCCCAACTCTAGGGATATGAATAAAGGGAGGGTGCGGATTCCTATAGACCAAAGGGTGTGGAGAATGACAGGGTATGAACAAGTAGACATATCCATGCCTTACCTGTATCTTTCCCACCCGTATACTCTGGATTCCCACCGATTCCCCGGTTTGGGAGATTCCCAGGTTCCTTATCTTGTCCAAGCATTATGAACGGGTTCCTTATCTTATCCAAGTGTTGGGCCGGGCTTACTTATAGGAAGGATAAGCTCATATATAATAGGTTGGTTTCAACAGGGTATTGACCTGAAAACCCATCCGATTCTTATTCACTCTCTACTCTACTCCCACCCACCTTATGAATTTCAGCGTTGGTCCATAATTCTCACAACCTCTGGCATCAGGTCCATTATCACTCTTTCTAGTATTGGCTAAGAAAAAGAAACGTTCTACCTATCTTATCCCACTAGATTATCCCAGCTCAGGAAAGAGATATGTCACAAACCCTACCCTTCCTTATAAAGCCCCACCCTTTCTTTACTTACCTAAAAAATCGGGGAGTATAAAGAAGTACTTACTTACTGATATATTATATACAAGTCACCATCAACCTTTTCCTGTAGTAAGTATTGGGATGGTGATTTCCTTCATACATAAGGTAATGAGTTAAACTATTGGATCTGCTTCTATTACTAAAGTGAATGTCTTACTACTCAAGAAGGAAGTAGTTATAACGCTAAGCTCATCTGGCAATGCGTAAGACACCACTAATAGGTAATCATGGATATTGCGTGTGTGCAGAGACCTTCTTTTGTGGACAGTCCCTTCAGGAAGGCCAGGTGGTTTCCGTGTCCAGTCGACCGAGTGGTGGCCCATAACTGGAGGAAGGTGAGGAGCTCTTTATGGCCCCGGTCAAACCATCTGTGTGTTACTACTATAGCGAGCACAAAGGCAATGCCATTTTTTGTAACGGAATGAATCGGGCATTTAGAGGAGAAATACAGGGTCAAAGGAAGTCGGGGTTTTGTTTTGTGTTATTCCTTCAGAAATGCTTCATGTGTCCGACATCTCTTAGTGAAAGCAAGCAGCCAGTTAGGAGGGCTGACCGAACCATCGAGATTGAGGGGACCCATGTAGATGCCACAGTGCCGTGGTTTCAACCATTCCCGCATTTTCCGATAGAAGAAAATACTAGGGATTTTGGGTGGAACCAATTCCTAGAATGCCACAGGCATGTGTGGAAAAAAAACGATTCACTTTGACTACCTTTGCGTAGGTAGATTGATTACACGGCAGAGGGACAAGAGAGATCTTCCCCAATTGGAATCGCTCCAAAGCACCCACACCCCTAGATAGATAGGTGGTTTCATTATCCCATGGATCTTTTTCAATTCTCCCAAAAAGAGAATTTGAGAGGAAGACTGACCCATTATATGGGTTTTGGAAGTACATTGATCAATCGAACTACCCATAAAGGAAGGTATGGGTAGAGTGGTTCATTACCCCGTTTGTTAGTGAGTCGTGCACTGCCCCTCCCTTCGTTCGCCACTAATGGTTAGTCGAGTGTGACCCTCTACCTCTATCTATATGCAATTCTATGAGTGCAGCCCTATACTTTTACCCATACCACACATGATTCTTTGCCTGTGTGGCTTGCCCCATTCTCCTATTTGGGCCTAAGGTGAGGAGAAAGCCCAGCCCATAAAGAATGTGGACTTGATGTCATCAAAATGACTCTACTTGTTAATACTACTATAATAGACTCTAAAGGAGTTTACTATTTTTTTATTCAATTTGATAGTATGAAGTCGCTCATTCTATCATACCGGGAGAGGAATACCTTTCAATAAATAACCCTTCCATTACAAATATGAACGAAGACCTTTCCTATTATCGTTGGCGAATGAATACTATTCTCCTCTATAGCTAGTCATTGTGAATGATGGTGCTTCCATTAATTGTTACAATATCCACTAGACCCATGTTCATAATGAAGTTCTGGAAGGCCATGGAATCTCTACCTAGCTGTCTAGTGCCTCCTTTTTTCTGAAAGAGATCTTATCATATTGAAATCTCCTACAACGATCCAGGGAAAAATGGGATGTCATGCTCTTAGATCTTCTAGGGAGGTGAGCAAATTGAGTTTGTCTGCTTGCTTTTGAGGTCCATAAACATTTGTAATCATGTATATCTCCTTGTCCCCTACAGCTTGACATATTCAGGAGAGATAGTTTCTGGATGCTTCAGCATCCAGAATCCCAAATTTCTGTGGGTCTCACAAGGTGAGAATCCCTGTTGCTGAGTTGTTTGCCTTAACCTATAAATACTTATATTTTCATAATCACTTATTATGAATATCTCTTATCTTTTCCATCGAACATTTTGTCTCCTAAGTAAAAACTATGTTTGGTTTTTCTTCTTTTGTTTTGTTACTAAGATTTCTTTGTTTCCTTCTATTCCCTATGCCTCTAATGTTCTAAGTTGTGAGCTTCATTAAGAAAGGTTAGTAAAGGAATAGCTGGTGAGATCTTTCATCTTAACTGAGTTGATCAACAGTTTTCTACATTCGTTCAGCAGTTCATTCTGTCTCTTTCTTCCTCTTTTCCTATCTGAGTTCTTTGGAGATTATGCCTGAGAATTCTCCATCATCTTGACCCCGCTTGGATCCTGGCTTTCATGATTTATTTTGACTCTAGCTCCCTTCGCTTGTGACCTCCAAAGAAAGAGTTGTTGTACTCTTTCATAGTCCTCTTTTGGCAGGGAGTCCACTCCTATGTTTTTTCTTGTTCCAGAAATTTCTCTACATCTAGATTCTCCCTATCCAAAATCTCCTGTAGCTCATGGTCCTCTATTCCCGCTTCACTTGGAGTCATCTCCTAGTCCCTGCTGATCTCCATCAAGCTTGGTAGATCATCCTTTTGCTTGTTGTTTACTGCGATATCCTCCATGTCAGCTACCTTATCCTGCTCCTTTGTTACATTCTCCATGTCCTAGTCTATCTCCTGGTTCCCCTCTTCTTGCTCCAGGATCTTGAAGCTATTGTGTCTTGTAGGTCTGTCCTCATTTGCCTTCTTGTGTGGATGCTTTCCCCCTTTCCCTTTGCTCCCGACCTTGGTGAAGTCACCGTGATCTCTCTCCACAGTTTTTTTCTGGTTGCCTTCCCTGTTGATTGTGGGGTAGTCTATATATATATATATGCATGTTCATGGCATTTGCGGCATCTAAATGGTATGTGCTCATAGTCCACAGTCTGCACCCATTCTTCATCATATACTTCTAAAATTATCGCTTCCGGAAGGGCTCCAGATAGATCCATTTCCACACATATTCGGGCAAAGGAGGTATACCTTCCTTTCAGAGTTGCCTCTGATATCTTTAAAAAATGCCCCAGCTTGTTGCCTATGGCTTTCAAAGATTCTGGTAGCCAATAATCCAGAGGAAGGGAATATATTCTGATCCAAACCTGTACTGATGTGAATGTTTCACGTTCTGGGACAAATTTCATCATCCATGTCCGCATGTAGAGTCCTGTTGCAACATAGAAATAGGGCCCCCCTTCAAACACTCTATCTTTGTCCTCTAGGCTTGTAAACACAACTGTGAAAAAGCCCTTAGAACCCAAATGTAAATGTATTTCTCCCTTTGGCTTCCATTGGCTCCTTATCTAGACATGTAACGTCCTCTCCATCGGCCATAGCCCCATGAACTTGCATATGATTGCATTCTCCATCATATGATCCCTCTGTGGTTGTATCGTTGGGTCGCTCAATACGACCCGGGGAATAATGCCTAACTTGGGCTTGCAGACCCCAGTTGTCTTTATAGAAGCCAGTCTTTCACTACTGCCTCCATTCTCCTTTTCTTTGCTAGTTTCTTGTTGATTCCCTTCCTGATATTGGTCTCCACTTCTCCCAGATGTCCCCTAATTTCGTGCTTCTGAAATCTTCTCCAGAGGTTTTTTGAAATGTTCTTTCCCACGTCCTTACTTCCTTCTGTGGCTACTCAACTATAGGAGGGAGCAGCACCCCCCCTACGCTCCTCGCCATAGTACCCTGAATCCAAAACCCTGTTGTCAACTCCAACCCTAGCTTAGCTCTCAAACCCTTCCTCAGCCCCTCTCATCTATAAGAAATCATTTCGAATTCAAATGTGTGTCTTAGATAGTACCACTTATTGTAGATAATTTTGCACACAATCAACTACAAGAACATGCTCTCTTTCAACAAGGTGCATTACTTGCATGCTAGCATTAATATAATTAGAAAACACTAATAATGCACTGAAGAATTGAGAATTAAAGAGGAAATAAGATAAGAGACTGGAAAATTTTTAATTCTTATTCATATGACCACCAATTTATTATTATAATCTATGTACATTCATACTCTATGTCATGACTCTGCATATGCATCATTTTTTCTTCACTGGATACAACCAAATGTTTGTCTTATCTTTCTTCCTTTGATCCTTTTTAGCTTTATTATTTCTTCTACCCATTACTTCACCCATATTTCATCATTTATTTGTTCCTTGCTCTTAAATAGAGGTTTGGAGTTTGAATAGTCACAACAATTCATCTTTCTCATCCATTTCCAAAATCAATTAATAATTCCTAGCACATGTGGTCTACTAATTTTCATGGAATACCGTAAGGAACATGGAACTATAAAAATGCATGATCCATAATGCTATAGAAAAGTCTAAACATTGTAACAATAATGCAGAGTCGCAACACTTAACAACAAGGTGGAGTTGCTACACTATAATAGCAAGGTGGAGTTGTAGCATTGTTTCAACGAGGTGGATTTGCAACAATATAATAATAAGGTGGAGTCATAACACTCTTATTTCATACTGTATAATAATAAATAGAAATTATTAATGCATATTTCTTTAGGAAAAATATGCTCCTACATGAGTTGATCCAATCATAAGACTTTTACGTCAGCCAGCAATGTCATTTTTCATACAACATTAATCCCATCAAAGATGAGTATTGTGTGATGTTGCCCCTCTCTACAAAACAAAATTAGGTGGATAGGATTGTAAATGCATATAGAGATACCTTTGCTTCACCTGTGATAGTTCCTCTACACTATTAGATAAAACAAACAATTGACTCAATACCTAGTGCTTCTTTATCTAATGGCCCAATATATAAACACTCTCTTTTGGAGAATCAAGAAACAAAATGTTGGATTCATGAGCTCATTCAAGAGGGCCACATTTAACTGAGCTTCTTGCCTTATAGGAGCCCAATTATGTTAGTGTAGAAGAAGGATGGGACATGGAGACTTTGAATTACTAAGATCATCCCCCTGTGGGAGCCCAATTATGTTGGTGTAGAAGAAGGATAGGACATGGATACTTTGTATTGATTATTTAACCCTAAATAAAATCACTATCAAGAGAAGATACTCGATCTCTGAAATTGAAAATCTTCTTGATCAACTTAAGGGAGCCAAGTTATTTAATAATATTGATATAATTTCATGTTACCATCAGGTTTGAATTGAATAAATTGATGTATTGAAGAACACCTTCAAATCTAAACAAATTTCTTTTTGAGCGGTTGGTCATGCATTTTGGATTTACTAATGCTACATTAACGTTCATGAGGATGATAGATGATATCCTACAACTATTCATGAAATATTTTGTGGTTCTATATTTAGATGATATCCTCATCTTCAGTATAACATGAGTAGAACATTTGTAACACATTCAATAGGTCTTGAGCACCCTGCAACAACATAAGTTGTATGCCAATATTGAGAAATACTCATTTGGCATGTAGAGAATTTAATATTTGGGATACATCATGGATGAACGTGGGGTGCATGTGGACCTAACTAAGATCCAATTCATTTGTGATTGGCCAATCCTAATGAATACTCTACTATATCTCTATATCTTCTTGCATCTTGCTAATATCTATTGAAGTTTTTTGTTGAGGTTATCTCATATTTCTTGTCCCTTAGGTCAAGTGACCAAATGTGGACATAAAAAAAAAAACTTTTCTAGTTTGAGTCACAACAAAAATCATTTGAGTATATAAAATATTGCATGGGCTTTGCACAAACCCTCTCTTTGCTAGACTTGCATTAACCATTTTAGATTGAGATAGATTCATTCAACTATGTTGTCAATCCATTCCTCGCTTAATAAGGACATACATTGGCTTATCATAGTGAAATAATATCTGATATTGTTGGTAGATACCCACTTATGAAAATGAGATGTACTTCATCTTGTAGACATCTCAATGGAAGAAAATTTATATTTTAGGGAAAGAGACAAACATCCAAACTAATGATGCCTTCGCAATGATGCAAACATAAGAGGATTTATATAATGATGCCTGTGGATTCAAAGGTACAAGGAGAGGTACACCATTTGCTGCCCAGACTGTAGTAGAAAATGTTATTCGTGCATTAATGGATCAGGGTATGAACGAGTAGAAGTTATGATAAGTGGCCCTGGTCGAGGGAGAGATACAACATTACTAACCATTCATAGAAGTGGCATACTATTAAGTTTTTGTACGTGACATAAACCATTAAGTTTTGTAAGTTTTCTTATGATGTGTGTGAAGAAGTACTTCGATGTTTACATCGTGATGAGGCTCCTCCTAGTATTAAGGAGATTTTTGGTTAGTTTATGTTTTTATCGAGTCTTAACAAAAAAAAATATGAGCCTATTTTTTATCTTATCTTGTTTTGGAGAAATTCGAAAGACTTGTTATAGTAAGTATTAAGGAAGTTTTTGGTTAGTTTATGTTTTTATAGAGCCTTGAAAAAAATTATGAACTTATTTTTTTATCTTACTTTGTTTTGGAGAAAATCGGAAGACTTTTTTTTCTTAATTTCTGGTTATTTGAACATATAGGGTTTGGGATTTTTTGGATTTTTTTTGTTAACAAAGAGGATGTGGTTTAGGTCGAGGTTATTTAAATAATTTATGTGGTATAAGGTATTTATTATTGACATGTTTAAAGGTTTAAGTAAAGTTTTTTTAGTAGAAATTATATAAGTGAAAATTTTTGGCCTACGTGTATTAAAAACCAATATTATTAAGTAATGGTTATATTAAATGACTAGTTTTTTAAAAGTAATATTTAAATTAATAAGTAACGGTTATATTAAACGATTAGTTTTTGAAAAATAATATTTAAATTAATTGATTAAAAACAAATATTAATAAGTACTGACTATATTAAATGGCTAGTGTTTGAAAATTAATATTTAAATTAATTTATTAAAAAAAAAAACTAACAAGTTTAAAAAATCAAAGTTATTGTTCATTTGGCCCAAATGACAAAAGAGGAGATCCTTCAGCTAAACAAAGGACCTCATTTGTGCAGAAGAGGGGTTGTCAATGCCATTTTATTGTGAAAGTTATGCATGAAATTCCTGATAGAGCAATACTAACTTTCAATATGTATGAACATAAAGATGGGGGAGGTTGGGCTTGTCATGGTCAATGTGACACTTAAGGTGAGACTAGGACCTTGCATAGGCCAAAGCTTTCAAGGGACGTTGTTGCATATGTAAAGAGTTGTTTCTTTTTGGGAGTGCATGTTGATATAGTGTATAGAACCCACAATAAGAGACATGTTGACATGGATGTGGTAGCTCGAAATAGAGATTTCTTCTTATGTAGAAAATATATTGTAAATATCTATAATAGGTTGGTGAAGAGAAATTATCAACTTCACAAAAAGGATGAAATGAGTGTAAACCTTTGGTATCAAAAGCATCGAGAATATTTTTTCTTTTACCAAAAGTCCAATGGTGTGGAGATCCCTTTTATAATATGGATTCAAACAAAGTAGATGTTGGAGACAATGGTCAAGTTATCGCACAATAGTTTAATGGCCATGGATTCAACATTTAATACAAATAAATACAAGGTAAGTTAGATGCCAATGAATGATTGAATATATTTATTTAAGTTGTATACATTCAAAATGATTAATAACTTGTATTTGACTTTATGTAATGTTGAATATGACAGTATCAATTGTATACACTCATGGAATTTGATGAATAACAAAGCGGGGTGCCAGTTGCATGGGTCGTGGCATCACGAAACACATTAGATGATATTTCAATATGGTTGGAGTAGCTCATGCACAAGTTTTTCCAAACCCGTCCTTATTGGAAAACCAATGCTTTCATGGTTGATGATACACTGGTTGAAATCACCACCTTGAGGTAACTCTAACATTGTCATGATATAAACAAAATTGCATTTTTTCTAAAAATAGCACACTAAAAGAATTGAATATGGTAGGAGGATCACAAGTTGTGATGTGATATTATGTGTTCGACATGTATGGAGGGCTTAGTTAAAAATTGTCAATCGGTTGGCCACTAGTTCCATAAAAGCCAATGAGATGTTCAGAGAGTTAGGTTTCATCATGAAATACACTCTCAATTATGAAGTGGAAGATGCATTCAATCATTTTTTTATCATATTTGCAGATGAAGAGAAGGTCTTATACTATTTCCACAAGAATTGGGTCACTGGAGATAAGATTTGTAAGTAAACAATTTTTTCGTATTATAAGCATTTTTTTCTTCTATAAAGGTGATATAGTGAGACTGACATGGTTCTATTTGAAATTAGGTATGTGGGTGAAAGGTTGTTGGGAATTTCCTCATGCAAATCAGGAAACCAATAATGTTGTTGAGTCATACCATTATTACCTAAAAACAACATTTTTATCTAATAGAAGGAAAAATTGTGACTAGAGGATGGATTGGTTATTGCATATGCTACTAACATTAGTTGAACCTTGTTATCGGTTCAAGGAAATTTTAAAAGAAGAAGGATTTCTAAACAACTACAAGAGAGAAAAACAACTAGAATCATCAGTGGAACGAGCAAGAAAAATTCTAGATACTAATTTTTGTCCTCATGAGAGCATAATTTGTGCTTACTGGGTGAGAAGTTAGACAAATCGAGGTAAAAAATACCTTGTCACCTGGTATCGTACAAATTTTATAACGTGTGAATTTCCATGATCTATCTGTGGAAACATTTGCAAGCATGCCATAAAGGTTAATTGGTTGTATTTCCACTCAAATAATTCAAATCCATTGCTTCATTAGCATGCAGAGGATAACATATGCAATGACCCACCTGAGATCAATATAGAGCCTCATAACCATGATGTAGATATTGATGCTACTCTTATGGCCACAAATATTATTGATGCAAATGTCGAGGCACTTCATTTGGCAAGGGAGGAGTTGTTTAGCTATGCACATCTCATTTTAGATAACCCTCCTACTACTTTGACGATGACGAACCAGTTGACTGGTATGCTTAAACAAATGTTGGATGAAGCCAATAATTTGCACATTACTGATTTTGACTTCACACCTGGGGTGAGTTCTCTTGATCTATCTTTGAAGCGGAAGAAGAGTTTCCTTAGCCCTACAAAGGAAAGAAGAAGTAGCAGAAAAAACAATGGTTTGGAAATTGATTTAAATGTTGATCCATTAGAATATGGACTATTTAAGTTTCAATACCTCAATAAGCGAAGACGTTATCAATCAAATAATGCCCTGTCTATGGTTCTAAGTTAGTTTCATGTGTTGAATAAAGTCATGGTTTTAGATTTAAGTATTTAATCATCACCATTATTTAACATGTGGTATGTTTATTTTTATAACAATGCAACAATCCCCAACCATGACGATAACCCAAGACCAAAGAGAAATGCAAAGCCATCCAACCTTACCTGCCATGCCAGGTACATTTGACACTCTATTTCATTTTGTGTGCACATATACCTTGATGCTCTAGCAATTTAATTACGCTAGCATATTACACTTTGCTAGGTAACTATAAAACAAGTGGAGAAGCATCATCTTCTACCATGACTGATCATCCATGGAAGGGCTTCAACTCTAGTGAGAATCAATGAGTTATGCAAAAAGAATAGATAAGCTAGGTTTTCATGGCCTCGTTAGGTGCGTTGCCATTTTTCATATGATAAGTCTATATATGTTGTCATATTGTTATGTTGTTCTAAACATACCCTTTTCATAATCTGTTCATGGTCACTAAAAAATGTATAGTTCCTCTTCTATGCCTTTCTATCACTAAGGTGTAACTGTATTTTCTATATGCATGCCAAGCTGATGGTCCTTACATGCTCTTCAATGCTTTTTCATGGTTTAGGTCAAAAGGGATTTTCCACTCGAAGACTAGGATTGCAAAATGTGATTGTTAGTGCTTATGTTTCTTCCCATGCTTTGATCACTGAAACAAAGTTTAGTTCTCAACGTCTTCCCCCCACTAAGGTGTTAACTGTATTTTCTATGCCAAAGTCATGGGCTTTACATTCCTTTTTATGCGTGTTCATGGTTGGGGATAAGGCAATTGTTTTGTAAAGATTAGGACCATCATATGGGTTCATTGCCCATGCTTGTATTTTTTCCCTATCCATCATGTTGGTTGTGAAATAGAATCTCTTTACTTATTTATGTCCATGCAACATGTTTGATTTTTATAATTAAACATGTAGTTTCTATGCTCTCATACCTATGTTCATGGTTCAGTTTTTATTAGATTTATAGATATTTATATTTTACATCTTTATAAAGTTATGGTTAGATGGTCAAAGGCCAGTGAGATTTGAACCTTATCATTACGTTTTTTTGTTGGATTTTTGATTCCTTGCCTCTGGTCAGAGATCTCGTTGGATTTTCATGACCTCAGTAAGCTGATTTTGGCTTGATGGAATAGTATAGGATAGCGTAGTAGATTGTTATGTTATTTTGAACATTCCCTCTTCATGATTTGTTGATGTTCATTGAACGATGTTCTGTCCTTTTATGCCCGTCATAAAATGTGAACTGTCTTATTGCTCAAATGAAGGTTGGTTGTTACATGGTCATGCTAAATCTTTAAGTTGTGTGCTCGTGTATATATGCATGTTGAAGTTCCTGGTCACGTATATTTTTTGGTCTATTAGGATAATAGACATGTTGATTAATTTTCAAAATTTTACCATGGACACTCTTTTTTTCAGGTTGTTCTACAGTTCTGCTTCCAACCAAGGTTGTCCATGCATTTAACCTCAATGTGGAAGACAAATTCTCAGCCAGGAACATAATGTTTATCTAGGATCCTCGGATAATTTCTAATCTAGTTGACTAAATTTTTATAATTCAAGCTTGGTGGGAGGGGTGGTAACTATTGTGGTTGGTTGGTTGGAAATTGGCCTGCTATACAAATAGGTTTTGTTATAAAACGCATAATGGAAGTGATGGTCATGGTTGAAGGCTTGTATTTTATCGAGTCCATGTTTTCCAACTTAATGATCATTACATGAAATGATGCTCTCGAAGCACTAGGGAAGTATTATTCAATAATTTGAGGAAATAGTTCTAGCATTTTGTTATAAATTGAATATAATGAAATCCATCAAAGTGAATTTCTTGCTAGCAATCTGTTATATTTCCAAACTTTTGATGTTCAACTCTACTCCATTTTGATATCTTCCTTTTTATGTCACTAAAGTAGATCTGTTGCAATCATTGTACTTATCATTCCAATGGTAGCCCCTTTATTTAAAGTCTTTGAATGTTTTCTACTTTGGAGGATAATTGCAATCGAGCAATTTTTCTACTTGCACTCTAGCAAATTTTCTCATGGATAATACTTGTGAATAGAACAATGTTTAGTTTCTTGGTGCACCACCATCTCTCATGAATGTTGAATTATGTCTAACGATGTCTTTTCTTGTTTTCAATATATAGGTTTTATGCCCTACTGGAAGAGCAATCACAGTTGCAGAAAAGGGCCTATCTTAAAAAAATAGGAGCACAAAAATATCATAATTTTTAGCACAGGAAATGAAATAATCAATGTTACTATTAAGGAAATTAATTTATTTTTGTCCTTTGCTGTTTGAAAAGGTAGAAATACCTTCTATCCCCAAGGCATTTTATTGCATAGAGATTGCAGAATACTATGCCCAGTTGCTATAGACCTAAGCCTGAAGAAAGAGAACCATGCTATGAAAAATGACACAATGATAAGCTATTTTTCAAGCAAATCTACAAATGGCATTAAGAGGCCTCCCACAACAAACTCAAGAAATAGCATGAAACCTTTCATAAGAAGGCCTTTGCCACCATAAAGACTATTTAAGAATAAACATTATGATACATTACCTAATAACCTCAATGTTTTTCTTTCCTTGAACTAAGTAGTATCAAATCTAAGAAAGTACTAGCCTTCTAGGATCTTAGTTTGAGACATTGTTGTATTTCCTAAGAATTTGCATCCCTTGTGTACATTACTAAAGACGAATATAGGAGGATTGAAAGATCCCATTTTTCGTTGATCTCATTCAAATTAACTTTTGAGATAGATATGCCCTAAGAAAGGATTCATGCATGAATCTTGTCACGTTTTTACTTATACAATCAGCATCAGAACTTGTCAATTTGATAGGCGAGGGAAAATTTTAGTCAAATAAATTAATAGGCTATATACATGTCTCATTGAAAATCCCAAACACATATTTGCATCAACCAAGCAGTCTAAAAGTGAATGAAGATCGATTTAAACCAAAACATTGATGCTTTAAGGATTTGGGACCAAGTAAAGATGCTCTAATTTTTTACTTTATTGTTCTAATGTCCACATAGGATACATGAATTACTGTTTGGAAAATGAGATGGTACATTTGCTACAAAAACTTTGTAATAAACCTCAATGAAAATACCTTGATTTGGTGAACAACTGGTAGACTTGTGCTCGGCCTTTAGATACAGTACATTCAAGAACCAACTCGAAAATAAATTGCAGTATAGCAAACAAAGAACTAAGAAACTATGGAAAATCAATCGAAACTGCAACATATGTATTCAGTTTTTTCCTAAATTTACTGAAGACTCTGGAAGGAGGAGAAGGTGAGAATTCTAGTGGAAAACCTGGAGCATCCATCTCTCCTTTTAGAATTTTAACAATCTCTGATATATCAGGCATCATTTCTGGGATCCTCTGCAAGCATAGTAGAGCCAGAGTAATACAAAGACTTGCCTGGTCCCAATTGTAAATATCTTTCAAGCTCTCATCCATGAGGTCCAAAATATAAAATACACATGGGAAGAAGTATACAGTTTTTTCTAGAGGGAAAATCTAATGAAGCATGACCTATATTCTGAAGTTTATAGTTATGTCTGAAGGTATTGGCTACACAAGGTGGTTGAACATCCTCTTGTCCTGCCATGTGTATAAGCACTGAAATATACTCTAAATAATTAAACTGTAGTTTATTTATTTTGGATCATCTAACATGATCAAATATAATCATGGGATACCCATTGCCTCCTTCAAGTACTCCGACATTGATGTACATTATAAGCTCCCTATTGAATAAATAACTCCAGAAGAAGATTGGCTAAAATATTTCAACATCATGCCTAAGGAATTAATGAAAACATGGTGGATTAATGAGGGATGTTTTAGGTTATGGCCCAGCAAGGAACACCCAACTTATATGTTGAGGACCCCTTTCTAGTTAACACCCACTACAATGTGTTGACTATATAGTTGACTAAATGAAAATACATTCAAGGAAGGATGGGTACCTCTACTACAATCCATTGTAGTTACAAGAAAAAATTTCAATTGGGCTGACACCAACTCTCTCTCTTTAAAAGATAATATCAAGCAATCCTAGAACCAATAGGAGGGTCAACAACCTCAATTTGTCATGGCATCCTTCCTCTTATATGTTTTCTGTGTAAAGCATGCCTTACTATCATTGTCCAGCAATGAGTGATTTAGGAAGAATCACTTCACATATATTGCAAGGTTTGTTGGGAATCCAACTAAATCCCATCTTATGGAAAAAAATTTCCAAGACTTCCTAATTCCCATCTATAAAGCCTTATTCAATGCACCTACCCAGTATGCATGTTAGAAAAAGCTAGAGAAGTAGTGCTAACAGTTGGGGACTAGTTTGTGGATAAGGATGGAACATTCGTAATGATATTTGGAGCAACCGAAACTCCCCATTTTCTACCCAAATTCATCATTGAAGAAGTAATCCTACAAGAGATAGCATATCAAATATATATAGGAGTAGGCGGAGCACTCTCATAGGATAATAATAATCCATGACTACACATGGCATTTCATTTGAGATCCTACCAATTGAAGGATATGAAGGAAGCCAGAGTTGATTTTAACGCCTTTAATATTTTCCATTTTTGGGATATTACATTCCATGTATATGATCCCAAGTCTATAGTAAAAAATCATTACAAAGCATGAAAATATAGAAGGGATTATCATATAGAATCTTGGACCAATGAAGAGAAACAAAGAAAAGTATTGCACTATTCCAAGGTCATTTTTAGAATGGGATGCAATTCCTCCCAAAGTGAAAAAAAAATATCCTAGGCCAAAAAGGAATCCCTTTCCCAGAAGCCAAACTCCCATCTAGAAACAACGAAGATTGCACGTGAAAAGAAGCTTAAATAAGCTAGCTCAAGATATTGAGCTTAAAAGTAAGGAAAATTAAATAATACAAATATAAAAGAGCATAAAATAAAAGAATAATAAGAAAGAAGAAGGCATGAAGATGGAGAAATGAAGCACCAATAAGAAGCATAAGCCAAGGCTAAGAAAGAGGCTCTCAAATCCCTACAACAAATTCAAGGACCAAATACCCAAAATGGTGCAAGTTCAATGGATATTGACCAGGTTCAACCAATAACAAACATTATTATAGGTAGTGACTTACTGGTAAAAGAAATGGGCATCACTCCAACCAAGGCAAGGAAAATCATTAACTTGGGTATATTTGGGTATGATCCTATACTAAACATATATTAGAGCAGAAGGAAAAGACCCTATAAACTCTCCACTTGCTTTCAGTGTCAATCACCATAGAAAGAGCCATAATACCTGACCCTAGTGAAGACCCAATAACAATGGCCTCAACAAGCACATGCTTTCACAAGTTACAGAAAGAAATGTAAAATGTGTCTTGGAAGTTATGAAATAAAGGGATGAACGCATAACTGAGTTGGAGCAACATAACATATTTCTAAGGGCTAAAAAAATAAAGTTAAAGAAAGAAGGTACCAAAATGGAAAATTATCAGGCATGCGCCTATAAAGTACAAAAGTCTTATACAAATATGGTCAAACAAGTCTACCCACATATCCAACAACTACACAATATTTCTACCAAGTTGTTACCACTCCAAGAATCAACCAAAGAAAAGGGTATTCAACTCAAAGGAATGTTGAACACTATAAATCAATTAGCAGAATGGCCCAATTATTATCCTAAAGCACCACAAAAAGTGTAACCTAGAATAAGCGAGGAAGAACTACTTTATGACTATGTTATTGTTAACAAAGCCTTAAAAATTCAAAGGAAATTGGAAAAGGATATCTCCAAATTAGTGGCCCAGTACTACCAGAACTACTCCTTAGCTAAAAGGTTGACTAGAAATAATATATTTTCCTCCATTGGAGCACAGGGAGATATGATATCAGAGAGGAAGTTGAAAGAGAACTAGACGAGATGTTGAATTCTAGGGAAATTCCTTTCAATGTCTTCACTAATAAGCCCACTAAAGACACCCTAAAGTAGCATATTGTAGAAATCTCATATCACTATCAAATTACAATAGACTATCATATCACTGTGGAATGATTGTTACCCAATAGAATCAATATGATATCAAAAAATTTCCAAATCTAGGAAACATACCTCCATGAGATCATGGGAGTCCAAGTCAAAGACCCAATTATCTTATAACAGTTGTCAACCTTACATTTTGAAAATTTGTAATTACTTTCTTTATCACATTTGACAAGGAAAAATAAGAATTTAAAAATTTGTCACTACCCTTGAGGGAGTCAATAAGTCCCAAGAGGTGGTTACCCATGTAACCTATAAATGTATTGAATTCATGTAACCAACTCGAAAATAAATTGCAGAATAGCAAACAGAGAACTGAGAAACTATGGAAAATCAATCGAAATTGCAACATTTGCATTCATGTTTTGCCTATATTTACTGAAGACTCTTGATCCAGATTTAAACAGGAACACAATAAAATACAGAGATAACCATATACACAAAGATGCAGTGGAAATAATACTTCATTTCATTAATGGAAAATACTGAAATATGCTTACAACCGGAAGTAGAAATAAACCATCTAGGGCGATGGTATCTTATCTCTAAGAAGAGATGTGTGGCTACATGCCTCTGAACTGTGTTACGATGAGGCTTGAAGGCCTATTTATTGTTGAGAAACAATGGAAAAAACCCTTCACATTCCAAAACCTAACCCTGGAAGATGAAACGCCAAATTGTGGGCCCCGTTTTTGGGTAAGTTGGTACATCAACTTCCCGGGGTCGCGAATTGGTCGTCTTATCTCCGTTTGACGCGCATGATAGCCCGTTGGAAAGATCTCTCCGAGGACTACGACGGAAAAGACGATTTTTAGTCACGAAAAATCGCGGTAGATTTCCCAAAAAACGTCGTTTAGGGCCTCAAAATGGCTCCGGAAGTTTAGGACCCGAAAAACTGCTAAAAATAGTAAATTGTGCTATAATTAAGGAAACTGAAAAAAAAACTGCACGAAGCACTTAGAGGGGATCCAAGTTGAATTAGCGGGTGGCCACCAATATCCACTTGGATCAATGCTTGACATAAAATAAGTTCTCTAGGCTGTCATAGAGAACTCAGCCTGTAGGGAGTGCTTTTATTCTTGATACACTTGTTGATGAACTCGCTTGATTGCCTGCATATTGATTCAATTTATCCACATAGTCTTTATGCCTCATTAATTTGTCACTAATCACTAAAGGACTGGGTAGCCCTTTACTCTGCAAAATAGCAAACTTCTCCATAAAAGCGTTAATCTCTGCCTGCATGTCATGACATCTTCTTTCTAAATTTTGCATCAAAGTTCTTTTGGTTAATACCCTTTTTATTTCCAAAATGGTTTCTGTTCTATCTGTGATGCCAAATTCTTCAAGCTGTTCCTTATTCCTAGTATTCAAAAAATGTATGAGCTTGTTGGCTTCCTCAGGCATTTTTCCTAATTCTGTTTTTGTCCTTTGGATTTCTTCTTGGGCTGCCTTTACTAGATCAATCTACTCAAAAATTACTTGGATGGATGGCCAAACATCATTTATGGATTGAGTGATGTTGGCCCAAAAAATTTTCTTAATTTCTGCCAGAGGTTTGTCAAAAGTAAGATCCTTTTCTAATGATTTCACTTTATTTTTTAATCCTTTGATCTCTCTTATTTTCCTGCAACATTTATCTTTGAGAGATTATAGCTTCGTTCCAGTTTGGCATACTGTTCTTTTACCCTTTTTAGCTCTGAAACTTGTAGTCTCATGTCCTCCATTGACTTTATTAATTCCTCTATGCTCAAATTGGCACTGCTGCCCTGTGCTATCCCTGTTGTTCCTATTGTTCCTGTACCTGTGACAACCTTTGTTGTAGCTGCTGGAATGTTTAGTGCTAATGTTGTCCCAAGTGTAGAAGGGACTGTTGTTGAGACTACTGGTATTACATCAGGAGGCTGAGAGGTTGACTCTCCCTGCTTGTCCTTCAATGCTTTTTCTAGTTTTTGTTCAGTCTCATTCAGGCGTTCATTAAGTTTTAAAAGTAAATCCATCAGCTCTTCTTCAGATTTTTGCTTTATAATCTCAGCAGTCTATGGATTCCTTGAAGGAGGTAGCATTAGCTGCTTCCTCAAGGCAATAATATCTTCATCTTTCTTTTTGATTAATGCTTCTACACCCTTCACGTCTTTGGGATCATGTCCCAATCCAATAATAATTTCTTCTAAAGACTTTATTATGTTATCTTTAGCCTGGGATGAGGCTTTCTCTAAGTGTAGTTGGGCCGTTGCATTATCCAAAGAATTTTGTAACCTATGGGCCATCACTACCTTACCAGTCAAGGTTGAATAAATCATTTCTCCAGTCTGTTTATGCAATTCAATTTGATCCATAGGATGAATATCCTTTTCCATAACCTCCAAATTTGTTCTAATATAATATGCTGTTGATTGAGGTTGTTGCACTTTAGGCTTGAAGTAGCTCATTATCATTTTGCCCTCCTTAATGTCATAGGCTGACATTAACCTCTGTTGATTTGTGGGGGGCATTTTCAAATATTGATTGTAAATTTGAAGCCTCAATGGATCATTCTTGGCTTTGATTTTTGTAAATATTTTCTTGATGTCTAAGGCATCTTTCACTGGTGCCCTGAAAGATGATACCTCTGCATTTTGTTGTCTTTTTAGCTCCTGTCTCTGCGAGCTAGTGGATGTTCCTCCCACTGGAAAAGTATGTTGGCTATCTACTCCTTCTCTCCTCTGACTATCTGTAGTCTCTTCAACAAATTCCTCCTCTGAAAGGGGATTTAACCTTTGGATTTTTGTACTAGGCTACTTTGAGGATCCATTGGCAGGGGTAGCTACTTCCCTGTCTCTCTTTTTATTCCTTTCCTCGTTTAGAGGAGTCTACAAGTTGGGAGTTTCTTCTACATTAGTTTGAGTTGAAGGAGGTGGCATTTGGGAATGTTCTTTAGAAGCTTCAGGTTGTTTTGACATTGTAGACTGTTCTGTGATTTGAATGCTGGTCTCTAATTCCTTGCCTTTTGATGACTCTGTGGATGGTGTGCTGATTTCCTGTGAAGTTTGCTGAGAGGTTCCAACAATAGATGCACCAATTCTTGATCTTTGTACCTGCCCAAAAGAATCGAGGTCAAGTGTTTTCTCAAAATCTTTCATAACATTCTCAATATTGACTTGTTCACTCTCATTTTCTACTAAGGTCCCTTTTGCAAACTGTTCAATCTCTGGGATCCTATGGTGAATGTATGGTGACAATCTGTTCTTCATCTTCTATCACATATAAAGTTGTTAGGGTCATATTGTATCCACCCAAAACTCTTTTGTAACTTAAGATGCTCTTCTAAAATTATTTCAGCTTCTCTCCATGCCTCCCTAGTGTTGCAGACAAAAGGGCCTAGCCGATTCTTGATTCTAAGCTGAGCTTTCTTCTTGGCATTGTAAAAATGAACTAGGTCTGCATTTATCATTTGCCTGAAATATTCTAGTGCAAAGAGTCTCATTGGAACATACTTTGGTAGCTTAAAAGGGCAGAGGTCACACCCATAGATCCTGATTTCTGTATGGTTCTTATATAGGTACCAGTCACCTATGCTATATTGCTTGGAGAGCTGGAGAATCTTCTTCATATCACCACTGTTCCTAGGAGGGGAAACTACTATCAATAAAATGGTTGCTGGATGGACAAACAGATCAATGAACTCATTGTAGGTGTAAGGGGTCTCAAGGGACTTATGGAAAATGGGACTCCCAAATATGATAGGGAAAGGGAAGTTCTCTGAATAATAAAACAACATAAGATGATAGATGAAAGTGGTATACTTGAAGACTCCTTCATTGTCCAGTCTTAGGAATTGATCATGAATCTTATTAGCAATATAGGAGGCATAGTCATACTTAACAGCAGGTGGCTGTCTAGGAGTAAAATTGACAATAACACTAGGGTTACTTCATCAACATATTCACTAGTGTCAAATCTCATAACTAAAGATATCATGTCCACTATAAGTCTGCCCATATATGTGAAAAAGGTATGTACATAAGGAGGGGGGCCTTTGGGCTGATGGTTTTCTAACACGAAGGTCTAACATATGTGAATGAATTCTGATTGGGGTATTTCGGTGGATTTATCAAGTAAATATCCCATAGAAAGGGGAGTTAGGGCTTGACCAGGGGAAAATTGCATCATTTCATTAATAGATGCAGCTGTTATGGGGAAAAGAACTGTTTGACTTGGGGACATAACAACTCTTAGGTTTGGATCATAGTTTTCCTGGCATTGATGAATTATATTAGGAAAAACATGGACCGAGGGAATAAAATACCTGGGAAGGTTGGATTCCCACAGTCCCAGGATGTCTGAGCCATTTAGGTAGTTGTCTCTGGATTGGCAAAAGACCTTGAGGTGATTTTGGCTAGTGGATAGGTCCTTTATTTGGAAGTCTTTATCTGCAAGAGGCAGATAGTCTAGGTCCTTATGAGGGGCATTGATAGGTGTGACATTTAAAGCAACAGGGGTTTCCATTTCTGGTTCTTGTGGATTTAGAAAAGGAATTTGAGTTTATTGTGGAATATACAGTGTAAAACCAAAACTTGTAGGGTTTCGGTGGAAATTAGATAAATACCTGTATTGGGGAAGTGAACAGTGCAATGACAGGTGCTGATGATGGCTAACACAACCTATGACCTTTCACCTCCCTTTTCTCCTAATTTCCATTATTTTCATAAAATAAATGTGCCAAAAATGCCATTTTTCCTTTCCAAATCTTTAGCCATCACCTTTTCCAATTTCCTTAGCCATAAACAACCAAATGAACACCCTAGCTGTCTTGCCCAACATTCAGCTTGGAATAAGTGTCTAATCAACTGTGGTTATTGTTTTTAACTTTTATCACATAAAATTTTCACCGGGGTTGTCTCCCCTTGGGGGACATTGTCCTCGGTGTTCAATCACACATATACCTGAGCAACCTATTGGAAAAAAGACATACTGCTCATGGAGCTTTATAACACAACTCATTGTAGTATTTATAATGAAAGACCTGCTCAAAAGCAAAACATCGTTACAACATGATAACATACCGCATAGTGGAGCTTTATAACACAACTGCTTATGGTATTTACAATGATCATCCTACTGAGTGTCAACCCACATGACATCATAACATTGTTAGGCCTAAGAATTATCCTTAAAATACATCCACTTTCACTCCATTCACACATTTTCTCACCTCTATTCCATGACCATTTCACCACATCAGCTTCACTTTCATTTTTAAATGGGTTACCATTGTGTTTTCCAAAACATTATTAATTCTTAGTATTTTTAAGTGAATTTGTGGTTAAACTTTAGAAAATAATATCCACTTACTTATACCTAACAATTAGAATGATTTTGTTGACATGTGAGGTACAAAGGAAGCTTCTAAGACACCCTTATGTGGCACTCTATGTTCAAATTCGAATTTGAGGAGATCATGGACCTCATGGATAAGACTATGGACCTCATGGAGAAGATCATGGAGGATAGGGTTATGTGTCACCATTGGTTGAGAGATATGTGGATCTGAAGAGGGAATAGTGGATCCACATTTATGAGTTTGTTATCATAACTTTTGTATAAATAGGAGCGTTATCTCCTTCATTTGTAACTTTGGATTTTAGAATTTAGAATTGAGAAGTTAGAATTTAGAACCTTAGGATCCTATAAGTTTGTAATGAGAAGTTATAATTTGGAATCATTGTAATGGAGATTTTAGAACCTCTTGGAATGTAGAACTTGTAATTGCAATTTGCAAATGAAGATAAATAAAATGGAGCTTCTTTGATCTTCTTTGACTTATCTTTTGATGTGCTTGTGAATCCTTGGAAGGGCCCCCATTGTCTAGCAAGTGCACTTTTTTTTTTATAAGCTTTCATTTTATGTTTGTTTGTAAATTTCATTAGGTTCATATGTTTGAAATATTAACGGATGACCTTTCGTAAGAAAGTATTAATGTTTCTTTCAATGAATTTGATTTGTTATTTAATGTTTGATTTGATTAGTTTAAGTCTGATTTATATGCTTGAGATATTAATGAACAGTCTCGTGTAAGGGAGCTTTAATATTTCTTACACTTGTCACAATGTATTTTAGATTTCATTTTGTTAAATGACTACATAGGTCTTGGAGATCCCAATGAAAGACCTTCTGTAAGGGAGTTTTGGCATTTCTTCACCTAGCTTAGTTTAGTTTGTCTCTAAATCCATATATATATTGGACAATCCTCGAAGTTTACTTACCCGGATTGATAGTAAATGAAACTCTATTTTGCATCCGCATTTTAGACCCAACAAACATCATGATAACATAATCACATGATAACTAATAACATGAAAACATAATCATAATGATATAACACCCATACTGCATAGTGGAGCTTTATAACATAGCTCATGGCATATTTACATCCATATACATATGTACATATAGGAACATCACCAAAAACATATACCACATCATATATATATCAAAACATATACCAAACACCATATCTAAGCATATACCAAAACACCATATCAAAGCATATACCAAACCACCATATGAAAACATATACCAAAACATCATATCAAAGCATATACCAAACCACCATATCAAATCATCTACCAAACCACCATATCGAAGTTGCTTTGCCTCAATTGGAAAACAAGGAAGTATACATAACCTGCATTTGATCTTCCATCTTCCATGTAGCTTCATCGCGCCCAAAGTGCTTCCATTTCACTTTAACTTGCTCGATTGCTCAGTTCCGGAGCATCAACACCTTTTTCTGCAATAGACACTGAGGTTCTGGCTGGAATTCTCCATCTAGTTCCACCTGCAATACAGACCAGTCAATCACATGAACAACATCCTTAAGATACTTCTTAAGCAAAGATACATGGAAAACATCATGGAATTTCACTATCGGAGGCAGTGCAAGTTGATAGGCTGCTAGCCCAATCCTCTCAATGATACTGAAGGGTCCACAAAATTGTGGTTCCAACTTGGCACACGATCCAATCCGCAAGGAGATCTTCTTCGATTTGATGTGCAACTACACTTGTTCCCCAACCTGGAACTCCCTGAACAACATGTTCCTATCTATGTAACTCTTCTGCCTATCCCATGCTGCCTTTAGATTCTTCTTGATCATCTGCATTTTATGTTCCATGTCCGCCAACATATCTGGTCCAATCAATACCCTGCTAACTGAATCACTCTAATTGATAGGAGTGTTACAATTTTGCCCATACAACGCCTCAAAAGGACTCATCCTCAGTGACTCCTGATAACCGTTGTTGCATGCGAACTATACCAAAGGTAGATACTCTTCCCATTTCCTCTGCTGATACATCACATACATCCTCAACATGTCGTCCAATATCATGTTGAACCTCTCTATCTATTAGTCTATCTGCAGATGATAAGATTGTAGGTTTTAACTCCGTAAAGAAATTACCTGCATACGAATTCTAAATCACAGGAAAAATAAAAATGCGAGAGAATAACACATAAAACACATATACACAGAGATTTCCCACTGGATCTCAAAAACCGAGACTACCAGCTTGATTTTTCATTATATTCCTTTCAATGTTACAATACATATTTATACATGCCGAAGCATCCAATACCATGGACCGAAAAACCATCACGTCCAATACCATGGACCAAAAAAACATCGATCCAATACCATGGACCGAAAACCATCACGCCCAAAAAACATGTGCGAAAATCATGCACAAAACCATAGGTGGGTCCGCCCAACCTAACATAGGGTCCAAAACCAAAATTTTCTGGGGCGCTGCCCCGGACACCATAAAGTGGGGTTACGGGTACCCCTCAAACCCCCTGTTAACTATGTGGAAAGAATATAACACAACCCAACAATCTCCCACTTGTTGTTTTCTTTCCACAGGGGGCCACAGGAGAGCTTATTCATTTTTCCAGCCCTGAAATGCCCATTGTTTCTCTACACCAAGAGAACTTCTCAGAGCTCACAGATTTTGTCAATGCATCTGCAGATTCTTCAAAATGTCCACCTTTACCAGCAACAGCTTTTTGTCTTCTATCATATCCCTCACAAAGTGATACTGAACATCAATGTGCTTTGTCTTTGAATGATAAGCAGGGTTCTTTGCCAAGAAAATTGCACTTTGGCTGTCATAGTCTATCCTTATAGCTCCCTGTACTAACCCCATACTTGAACACAATCTCTGCAACCAACCTGCTTCCTGGCTTGCATGAGTGGCTGCCATGTATTCTGCCTCTGTAGTTGATAGTGCCACTACAGATTGTTTCTTACTCATCCAACTGACTGCACCTCCAAATAGGTTAAACACATACCCACTTGTAGATCTTCTCTGATCCAGATCTCCAGCCCAGTCTGCATCAACAAAGCCACGGATATCCAACATCCTGTCCAATCCTGGTCTTCCTTGGTAGCACAAACCATAATCACTAGTGCCACGCAAATACCTGAAAACCCGCTTCAATGCTGTCCAGTGCTCCTTCCCTGGTTTTGACATAAACCTGCTCAATACTCCCACTGCATGTGCAATGTCTGGTCTAGTACAGACCATGGAATACATCAAGCTACCGACTGCACTTGCATATGGAACACGGGACATGTCCTCTTCCTCTTCTTGTGTCTTGGGACACTGTTCAGCAGAAAACCTCACACCTACAGGAATAGGAACCTTCACCGGTATACTATCCTGCATATTAAACCT
>APFE031695508.1:29526-59402 GCA_000404065.3 Pinus taeda | reverse complement strand
AGGAAAAATGTCAATTCTAATAATATGACCAACTAAATTTCATTTTGGAAGTAACAAAATGAATATATTATTATAATAGCTCTAAGTAGTGTTGGTAAATTACATCTAATCTTAAAAATATATATTACTTAGAATAAATAAAATATAATAGTCAATGGAACACTTTGACTCATTCAAATTTTACAAAACATGTGACCACATTAAATACACACTTTGATATTAGTGTTCATTACTATAATTAGGGGTAGTCTAACTAGCCCGAGGAATTGCCCTGAAAGTTTTGGAAGTTCTGGCTATATTTGAGAAAATCAAACAAGGATTTTTGTAAATCCAAGTTATTGTTATTAAACTTAGAAATTTTAGGTGTGGTAGAAGTTTTTCATGGAGCTAAATCCATTTCCACCATAAAAAGACTATTCAAAAACTGTCTTTAAAAGATTTTTTGAATTTGTTTTGTGAGGTTTCTGACCACTTTTGGTAGTCATGGCAATTCCTCCCCTAAACGACTCCCTATAATTATTGTGATAATGTTTTTTTTTAACTTGTGGTCTAGTGGCAGCTATATCCACCCAAAATCTAGGGGATAACCAGGAAGGGAATCATTTAAATCTTTTAGACCAGACTAGCAAAGCTTAACCCCAAAGGCTTGGAAGAAAATTAACGTTGTAACCTTAGGATCTGCCAGTTACTTAATAAATACCAAGTACTTAACAAAATACTTAACAACCCTCACTCCTTGAGGTAACCCTTGAGACTGTTTTTCTTTGTAGTAATGTTATGAAGGCATAGCTTTATATACTTTGACTCTTCAGTTGAATAATCTGTGTTACCGTGAAAGAGCTTGGGTTTTCTAGCAAGAATAATCTGTTTCAGTTGAGTAATCTGTGTTACCGTGAAAGAGCTTGGGTTTTCTAGCAAGAATAATCTGTTTCAGTTGAATAATCTGTGTTACCGTGAAAGAGCTTGGGTTTTCTAGCAAGAATAATCTGTTTTCCACTGAATAATCTGAAGAATAATATTACTGTGAAATGGATTTAGAAACCTTGATGCAAAAAGTTAAGCAGTGCATCAGGTCCGTCAAGCGTTCAACATTTTACGGCAAATTCATGCAGCAGATGAAAAGCCCCAAGGTATCTGAAGAAATGCTGAAGATTGGACAGGGAAACCCAAACGAAAGGCCATTCCAGATGGTTGTGTATGGTTTGGGAAGCATTGAGAAGAGAGAGGATTCTCGGATGCAGTTGGCCCTAGCAATACGGATGAGGATAGATTTTGACTGGGTGAATGATATGCAAGTATTTGACCCCATTATGACTGACCTCGATCAGCAAGTGATGCAGCGGTTGGGGTGTACGTGTCTCCTGCGCAACGAGGAAGCAAAACGCACGGCAGAAAAACCAACAGTGTTTTACATGCCGCACTGCCCCATCAAGCTTTACAGCAACGTTCTCTCTGCAAATTGGAAGCCCGAAAATATAAACAGAATAGTCATCTTGGGCAACCCATTGTCAGGCTACATCGAAAATATCCCAAAAACTTCGGGCAACCTGCCTCGTATGCTCGAAATGTATCTGAAAAATATTGCAGCGATCTGTAATGATGCGACAACTCGTGAATTCAAAGTTGGTGACGTACTACCTCGGGAGGACGTACTACCTCAGCAGAAGGAGCAGGATTCTGTGTATCGTCGCTCCTTCAGCCCTTTGGCTTGGCATTTCTTTCCCTTCATGGGATCTGCAACTGATCTCAATCGTCTACTTGAACAGTCTGAGCTGCAATGAGTTGATTCGCAGTCACCATTTTGGGTTTTCACTGATCAGCATTTTGAATTTTAGTATAAAGTCAGCTATTATGAATTCCTTTATGTTTCTTTGACTTGAAGTGTAATGCCAGCTATTTTGTATTGGATTGATCACTTTGACTTTTCAGTGAATTATCTTGAGTTGAAGTATAGTGTTCTTCGTTAAGCTCTAGCTCGACTAGGGTTTTGGATTTACTCTTGCAATTATTAATTTAGATTTAGTTATTTAAAGATTTTTTTTTCATATAGATATTATATTATTGTAGAATTGAGGTTTCTGTGATCCATCATAGTTAACCAGATGTTGGATCCCTGTCTTAGCTTCTTAGTGTTTTTTTCCTTCTTCCCCCCTTGTTCATCAGGTGTGCCTTCAAGGTTATCCCTGTTGCCTTCTGTTTCTTCGGTTTACTCCTTGATCTAGGGTTTCTGTTGGATTTCCTCCTATCCTTCTCCTCCTTTGTCCCTTTGTGGCTCTTCCTTTTCGGTGTCTTTGGTGTCTTCCCTTAGTGTTAGTTTAATATAATCTCTTCCTTTTTATATAGATATATATCTGGAGCTATTTTATATTCCCCTCTTTTTGTTTTAGATTATCTGTCTTCTTAATTTTAGATTTATGCATTCCATATAGACATATATATAGATATAATTTGATTTAATTTAGTGGTATGGTTTTTTGATTTTTTCATTGATGGAGACCTTTACCATGTTGGTTATTTAATTATTTAATGTATTCATAAGGTTAGTATTACTAGCATAGTTAGTTATCATTTAGGCTTGATTCTAATTCATTGTTTAGTTATTTTTATCTTTATCATATTATTACTAGTACTATTCAGTCATTTATTCATTTTTTTAATTATTATTTATTTATTTATTTTTTTTTTTTTTAACTAACGATATAAAGGTGGTATATATTCTTCTCTAAAACAATTTAAGTTATTATTTTAACTGAAATAATAATATTACCTCTATATATATAATATATATATATTATATATATATATTATATTATATATATATATATATATATAATAGTAAGTAATTATATTAACCATTTAATAATATTCTTACTAACCTTTTAAAACTAACCTTTAATTGTTTTAGATTTCTTGATATTTTATAATGGTATTATTAATGAATTAAATAATTTATACGTGTAAAAATTTGATATAACAACAGTAAAATTTTACAAATATATTAACTTCCTTTTTAACTTATTCTCATTGGTTACCTTTAACAAACTAATTTATGTATACATTTAGTAAATATATTAATAAAAGAATTATTTATTGGTTTAATCTTACCATTAAAATTATATATTTATTTTATTATTATTATTTATTTATTTATATCCTAACAACCTATTACTATTATTGTTTTGACTTAGAATATAATCGTTTTTATTATTTTTGGTTTTAACAACCATTAGAATTATTAAACAACCCATTATTATTATTCTAATCTATATAAATAAATTATTTTTCGATGCTTGTACTTAATTTTACTTTTTTCAATAATATATTATAAAATAACAATAATATTAAATTTAAGTTTGACCTAGGTCTTAGTGTCCATAGTAGCCTTTTCTTGATCTTTTCGTGACAATGAACCACACTAGTTGGTTCCAAAAGCGCTTCGACAATGATCATTATTGATGTGATTTAAGCCGAAGCTCTTCTTATAAATATTATATTGTATTTTATTATTCATAATTTTATTTTTGTTTTAATATTTGTATTAGGAAACGGACATAGTGCCTACTTAAACATTAAAATTATTTACAACTCTATATTTGTTTGTTTGTTTGCCAAGTGTGGTGGATTCTCATAATATGTAAGTTTAATTTATTGTTTACTAAATTATAACTGTATATTTGTTTGTTTTTTAAGTGCCGTGGGTTTTCATATAATGTACATTTAACTTTTGGTTTACTAAATCATTAGGTAATGACATCTAAGCTATCAAAATTATCTCACTCTCACACATGGCCTTGGCCACACTAGCTCTTGACATGGCTTCACTTTGTCCCATAAAATTTTAAAAGAATGACTTTCACATTAAGAATTACCTTAACATCACAACCATAATTGTTTACTTGGACATAATTGTATATTTTAATTTTATTTATTTTATACTAAATTTGAAACTAATAGTATAAATGCTAATTAAAATTACCATCATTTTTATACCTACCCATAAAACAAGTTATATTATTTTTGTTTTATAGTAAAAACACTTTGACTTTGTGTTTTATAAAATTTTAATGTAATTTTGTAAAATTCTATAAAAATTAATATATTCTTAAATTAAAATTAATATATTTAAATTTTGAAAATTCTTAAATTCTAAATTTTAATGGGTAATTTTTTATGGTTAAAATTTGGATGATAAGGCATCAAAATTAGATATAAAATATAAATTTAAAGAAATATAAAAAATTAAAGATGCATCATAAATGTATTACAAGTATAAAATCAACTCAAATCTTTGTGGATTTTGTCTTTATGGATTTTTTTAATTTTCTTAGTATGCAAAGAACTTATCTTTTCATGGCTAGCTCCACCCTTCATGGGTCATAATCTTTAAGCTTGAATGATAGTATGGTTGTATGATTTTGATCTGCTAGATGTGGCGCTTGCTTGATCTACAAGTCTCATAATCTCGGTTAATTAATGATTGAATATCTTAAAGAGTGAATTATCCTTTATAGATGTGTAAGCAGGTTGAGTAAAGCCAAGACGCTTATATACGCAAGTTCTATGAAATAAAGAAGGGTATACAGAGGTTGTTCCATACGGAGAAGCATATGCACGCTAGTTTCGCGCTCGTGAAATAGCGTACATACTCTAAGTTGTGACTATTGTTGTTGTGTTTTGGGTTATGTTTTCTGGTGTGTGGTTTCTCGTATTGTGTTTTGGGTACATCTGTCATAAAAGTATCTACTTGATTCATATCTAATTGGTGAAAAGGAGATTGGTTGATGGAGAAAATATTGATGACTAATTGGTGTTCATGGATCGAGTCTAAAAATTTATGAAACGCGGTCCCTCGAAGAAAGAGAAGGTTGTAGCCTTCTATAGGTGAGCACCTACGTATTAGTATCTTGGCTAGTGCAAGAGCTAAAGGGGGTTGCACCTCCCTTCCAGGAGAAGCTGGAGAACGAGAGAGGGTTGGAGCTCTCTACAAGTTGCATCCTCCGTATTGGTAAAGGACAACACGAGTACATTGTAAAAGAAAGTTTCCAATTTAAAAGAAGATAGAGATGAATTGCACCACGTGGTTTTCACCCACATTGGGTTTCCACCTTATATCTTGTGTTCTTGTGTGTGATTGTCTTTCTGCTCTGTTTTACTATCTCTGGTTACTGGTTATTTGATTCTGCAACACAGATTAACAATCATCATGAGAAAGATAAAGTAAATTAAAAGTTTGCTTTGTATACGCGAGTTTCCTTCTGCATAATTGCGTATATACGCGGGTTTAACTAGCTGAAGTAGTGTATATAATTTGTTTTGAAAAAAGAATATTTAACGTGATTTTACCGATTCACCCACCCTCTCAGTATTATTTCCAACAATTGGTATGAGAGCGGGTCCTTAAAAAGAAGCTTGATCGCTTGAAGGAAGATCTATCATCATGAGCAACTACGAGAGGGAAGCATCAATCAGGCCACCGATTTTTGATGGGACAAAATTTGTATATTGGAAGGTAAGAGTTACTGCCTATCTTCAGTCTCTTGGTACAGATGTCTGGGATATCGTAGATACAGGGTATACTTTTCCATCAGCAATTCCCACAGATCCAACTGAGAAGAAGAAATATGAAACAAATGCAAAGGCGGTCAATACTCTATTATGATGCCTATCTCAATCAGAATTTGTCAAGGTAATGCAGTTTAAATCCGCAAAAGAGATATGGGACAAGATTGTTTTGAGCTATGAAGGAGATGACCACGTAAAATGAGCAAAACTTCAAACCCTCAGGATTCAGTATGAAAATCTCAAGATGTATAATGATGAAAGTGTGTCTAATTATTTTCTTTGGGTAGATGAGATCGTTAATTGTATGAAAAAATTGGGTGAAGAAATAAAAGAGGCTGTTGTGGTTGAAAAAGTTCTAAGATCTTTGTTCTCTATATTTGAATCTAAAGTTTCTGCTATAGAAGAAAAGGAGAATCTACAAAACCTTAAAATGTCACAACTACACGAAATTCTAATTGCTTATGAAATGAGGAAAGGAGGTCCATTAGACATGAGAGTAGCTGCCTTCAAAGCTTCAGGCAAAGGAGAGTACTATGAGTCAGCACACGTGTCAGAAGAAGAAGAAGAATCAAATTTTGTGAGAAATCTTCAACGGGGTACTCGAAGATTCAAAGGTAAGTTTCCTTTCAAATGCTTTTCTATCAAATTTTGTGAGAAATCTTCAACGGGGTACTCGAAGATTTAAAGGTAAGTTTCCTTTCAAATGCTTTTCTTGTGGAAGAGTAGGTCACTATGCTGCCAAATGTCCTCATAAGGATATGATTGACAAGGCGAAGGAACGTGTTAGATGGAAACAAGAAACAGAATGCAAATAAGAAAAGCTATTACACCCATGAAGATAGTGATGGACTATTAAATAGTGATGAAGATGAACGAGGTAATCACTATTAACTTTTAATGGCCTTTGAAGATGATGATTACATGGATGCTATAGATGTGGATGGTTTTTATGAGGAGATTACTAGACTCAAAACATGTTTAGAAGAAAAGAATATGATCATTGATACTCTGCAACTTCAACTTGATGAAAAAGAAAAATTTCTTGAGAAGTTAGAATGTGAAATTGTTGGCCTTAGAAAAGAAATTGCGAAAACAAAGGCCCTTAATCTTAAATTTCTTAAAGGATCTGAAACTCTGAATGAGATTATCAATGTGCAGCGTTCCCCTCTAATCAAGACATGTTTGGGGTATAATGGTGAAACATCTCAAGCTTCCACCTCCAAAAGTTATGTGAATGCAGCAAAAAGTGAGCAAAGACCTAATAGAAATCATGAGGTAAATGAGGGAGAGTCTTCCGCAAGAACGAACAAAGACTATCAAGAAAATTGGGGGCATGCTACCTTAAGGACAAATAGAAGCTACAACCATCCACAGGTAAAATCTTGCCAATTTTCCTCAAGAATGGATGTCAGTAGAAACTACAATTGGTTGGATGATAGTCACAGGAATTTCTTCAATGGCCAATGTTTTTCTTGCCATAATTTTGGTCATAAAGCATCTCAATGTGTTGCCTATAAGACAATCATTACTAGACAAGCTCAAAAACAAAGAACTATGCCTCCAATCACGAAGAGGACCTATAACCAGTTTTCCGCCCTTGAAAGTGAAAATAAATGTTCTCTTTGTCATAATTTTGGTCATGAAGATTATGAATGCAGGAGCAGGTTTTGGAAGACAGCTCGGAAGGAACAAACCTCAAGTGTCAAAACCTGGAGAATGAAGGAACCGCAACGAGAAAGATGTGGGATAGCTTTATATGTAGAAGGACAGAAGAATCAATGGTACATCAATAGCGGATGTTCGAAGCATATGACACGTGATAAAGAAAAACTTGAATCATATACTACTTTAGAAAAGGGAAAGAAAGTTTCTTTTGGAAATGATACCCCTGCAGCCATAAAAGGAAAATGCATTGCTCAGTTGAAAGAAAAGGTCAAAGCTGGAAATGTTTTGTATGTTGATGGCTTGAAGCATAATCTATTAAGTGTCAGTCAGATGTGCTATAATGGAACCGAGGTAATATTTCGATCAGATGGGGGTAGTGTTTGTGATCTTGATACAGGAAGAATAATACTCAAAGGCAGAAGAACTCCAAATAATCTATACATATTTGAAGAAGGAGAACAACAATTTTATTTGAGCAGGAATGATGAACATTGGTTATGGCACCGGAGGTTGGGGCATCTAAGCTTTTCACAAATAAGGAAAGCATGGAAATACCAGGCAGTTCGTGGTCTTCCAGACATCAAACTTCCAGACAACACCATATGCAAATCATGTCAGTTTGGAAAGCAAACCAGAACTAACTTCCTTGAGAAGGAAGGATCAGCCAGCGGGCCTCTTGAGCTAGTCCATACAAATGTATGTGGTCCATTTAGGAAAAGGTCTCCTCGAGGAGAAGAATACTTTATATTATTCATTGTCGACTTCTCCAGGATGGTTTGGTTAGGACTTATGAAGCACAAGGACGAAGCATTCGAAAAATTCCAATCCTTCAAAGCCTTGGTTGAAAATGAATCAGATTACAAAATTAAGTGCCTCAGGTCCGACAGAGGTGGAGAGTTTACCTCAAATAAATTTTTCGATTTCTATGAAGAACATGGAATAAGAAGGGAATTCTCTACAGCTAGGACTCCTCAGCAAAATGGAGTGGTGGGAAGGATGAACAGAACAATCCAACAAATGGCTCGTGCTATGCTTGATGAGTTTGGAACTCCCGCAACCTTCTAGGGTGAAGCTACATATGCTGCGGTTGTTATTCTCAACAAAAAACATGTCCGAGTAAACAGCACTCAAATTCCGCATGAGCTCTGGTATGGTGAGACTCCTTCGGTAAAGCATTTCAAAATTTTTGGGAGCAAATGCTATATTAAGAATATTGATGAACAGCTTGGCAAACTTGAACCCGGAGCAGATGAAGGCATTCTCCTTGGATATTATCCCTACAGCAAAGCATATAAGTGTTATAATAAAAGGCTTGGAAGAATTGTTGACAGTAATTATGTAGTGGTTGATGAAAAAGGATACATCCTTAGGCAAGTAAATCATGAAGATATCAAAGAGGATGAAGACTACTCTTCAAATCAGGGAAATGATGAAGAAGAACCTCAAGAGGCACTAGAGGAACAAATAAGGATAGAAGAAAAGACTCCTTCTAGGTACGTTCAGAAGAATCATCCAGAATCTCAGATTTTGGGACAGAAGGAAGCAGGTGTACAAACTAGAAGAACAATTACAGAAGCCTCAAGCTATTTGGCATTGCTCTCCTCCACTGAGCCAAAAAATGTAAAAGAGGCATGCAAAGATGAATGCTGGGTCAAGGCAATGGATGAAGAACTTGAGCAGATTGAAAAGAAAAACACTTGGGAGTTGGTTCCTAGACCAAAAGATAAGAATGTCATAGGGACAAAATGGATCTTCAAGAACAAGTTGAATGAGAATGGGGAAGTTATTAGAAACAAAGCTAGACTTGTTTGTAAAGGGTATGCTCAACAAGAAGGGATAGATTTTGAAGAAACTTTTGCTTCGGTGGCTAGACTTGAGGCCATCCGAATGTTCCTTGCTCTCTCAAGCTTTCAAAAGTTCAAAGTCTTTCAAATGGACATGAAATCAGCCTTTCTGAATGGGACTTAGAAGAAGAAGTGTACATTGAGCAACCAGATGGTTTCATCCTTGGGAATGATCCAAATCTTGTATGCAGACTGAAAAAGGCTCTCTATGGTCTTAAACAAGCTCCAAGGCTTGGTACTACCGATTGGACAAATGTCTTCATCAACAAGGATTTTCAAAAGGATCAGCCGATAGCAATCTTTATTTAAAAATTGAAAATGAAAAATTGCTAATACTTGTTGTGTATGTAGATGACATTATCTTCGGCAGCAATGAAGATGCTATGAGTCAAAGATTTGCCTTGGTGATGCAGAAAGAATTCGAAATGTCTTTGCTTGGAGAACTGACATATTTTCTTGGATTGCAAATCCAACAAAATGAAGGCAGTATCTTTTTGTCTCAAACCAAGTATCTCAAGCAGATTTTGAACAAATATGGCATCGAAGATGCAAAACCAGTATGTACATCCATGGTTACAGGATGCAGCCTTAGTGCAAATGATGAATCAGCAGTAGTGCATCAACCAACCTATAGATCCATGATTGGAAGTCTTCTTTATTTGACAGGTACCTGACCAGACATCATGCATGTAGTGGGAATAGTGGGAAGATTTCAGGAAAATCCTAAGGAAACCCATCTTCAGGCAGTAAAGAGAATTTTCAAGTATCTTCAAGGAACTCAAAACTATGGCTTATTGTATCCTAGAGATACATATCTCACTCTTCATGCTTATACAGATGCAGATTGGGCTGGAAGCGTGGATGATAGGAAGAGCACAAGTGGTGGTGCATTCTTTATGGGTTCCAGATTAGTATCTGGTTCAGCAAGAAATAGAGTTCGATTGCTTTGTCTACAGTTGAAGCGGAATATGTGGCAGCTGCATCTTGCTGCACTCAACTCCTTTGGATGATGCAGACCTTGCAGGATTTTCAGATCACTTGTACACCACCTATCTCCATCTTATGTGATAATACAAGTGCAATTAGCATTTCAAAGAATCCTGTCATGCATTCAAAGACCAAGCATATACCGATCAAGTATCACTTTCTTCGGGAACAAGTGTTGGAACAAAGGGTCAAATTGGAGTATGTTCCTTCTAAGGAACAAGTTGCTGATATTCTCACCAAACCACTGCCCAGGGAAACTTTTGAATATCTCAGATAGAAGCTGGGAGTAGTTGATGTATCATCTTGCTGTTAAACTTGTCTGTTTCAGAGAAAAGTGGTGTACGCGTGTTGGCTGAGGAGGATCGGTGTACATACGCCGGTTTGTGCAGTGATAGTCGTGTATATGGAGGTTTGATGGATATCATAGGGACAGTCTCTGGTTGAAGATATTCTGATATGGGCCATCCGGCACAGGTTCAGGGGGAGCAGATAATCTTCTAATGATGCATTGTTGGCATTATCTTAGAAGCTTTTGGTTCTGGTTCATAGCTGTTGTTGGTGGAATAGTTGTAGAGGGAGAACAGAAGGAAATCTTGGTTGCTGATCTGAATGGTGATTGATAGTTGCTGCTGCTATTAGTGTTGGTGACTTTCATAAGTCTTGTTGATATTTTGTCTCTATGTGATGTATCTCTTTTATGGTGTCAAGGTCATGTAATGGCCTATTTTGGTTTCCCCACTATGTCTGGGATGGAGATGTACTGTCTTGGTTGTCATTTGTAATTTTTTGATGTATTCCCACTTGGTTGGTGGATGATCCCCACTTGGTTGATGGATGTATGTATTGAGTCTTTTGGTGATAGGAAGGTCTTTTATGATGTATGTGTCTTGGTTCTTCTTGAAGAACATCTTTTGTAGATCTTGCCTACAGTCAGGGGGAGCATGGTCAGCACAGTAGGGCAGAGATTTTAGCATGTACTCAGGGGGAGTACAACCCTTTGCCCTTGATGACAGAGGGGGAGAATGATCTTGAGGATCTTGGTGTTTCCATCAAGTCCAAAGGGGGAGATTGTTGGCATTATTGCACAGGTTTGGAGGTATGGCATAGTGTTGTCCTTGATGGCAACTCCCTTGGTGACAGATCCTAGTTTAGGCTCTCAGAGAGAAGAAAAAGACATATATGCAGGTTCATTTAAACAAATACGCGTTTACTTGCGGGTTATACGTTGAAAAAGCGCGTATATGTTGGGGACATATTTTTGGTCTGTGGTATTTAGTCCTTGGGATTTGAACCTATGTTTTGGACCATGGCGTCTCGTCAGATGTGTTGATCCCTAGTTTTGAGTTCATGGCATTGAAATGTTATGGTTTTAGACAATGGTATTGAGGAAGGCCTAAGACTATAAAAGAGGAAGGAGATCATGTGGCAAATGATCATCTGCATTATTATTGAATATCTGATAAAGTGCTAGAGCTGGTATATTGGTAATTGGGTTGTGATGCAGATCTGGATCTGAATGAAGGAGGAACCTTAGCGCGAAAAAAGGATAAGATCTATTCATGGGTCATAATCTTTAAGCTTGAATGATAGTATCTTTATATGATTTTGATCTGCTAGATGTGGCGCTTGCTTGATCTATAAGTCTGATAATCTGGGTTAATTAGTGATTGAATATCTGAAAGTGTGAATTATCCTTATAGATCTGTACGCAGGTTCAGTGAATCGAATGCGTGTATACACGTTGGTTCAGTGAATGATAACACGTATACGCAGGTTGTTTCATACGTAGATGTGTATGCATGCATGTTTCAGGTTATGAAGTAGCGTATATGTTTTTGAGTGTGATCTTGCTGCTTTTGTTTATTGCTGCTGTGTTCTGGGTTCTATTTTGGTGTGTGGTTTCTGGTACTGTGTTTTGGGTATAGCTGTCAGAGAAGTATCTACTTGATTCAGATCTAATTGGTGAAAGGTGATTGGTTGATGGATAAGTTCTTGATGGTTGATTGATGTTCATGGATCCAGTCTGAAAATTTATGAAACGTGGTCCTTGGAAGAAAGAGAAGTTTGTAGCCTTCTGTAGGCCAGCACCTACGTACTAGTATCTTGGTTAGTGTAAGAGCTAAAGGGGGTTGTATCTCCCTTCTAGGAGAAGCTAGAGAATGAGAGAGGGTTGTAGCTCTCTGCAGGTTGCAGCCTGCGTACTGGTAAAGGACTGCACCAGTACATTGTAAAAGAAGTTTCTAATTTAAAAGAAGATAGAGACGAATTGCAGCAGGTGGTTTTCACCCACATTGGGTTTCCACCTTATATCTTTTGTTCTTGTGTGTGATTGTCTTTCCACTCTGTTTTACTGTTTTTGGTTACTGGTTATTTGATTCTGAAACACAGATTAACAATCATCACCAGAAAGATAAAGTAAATTAAAAGTTTGCTTTGTATACGCGGGTTTCCTTCTGCATAGTTGTGTATATACGCAGGTTTAATTAACTGAAGTAGCGTATATAATTTGATTTTGAAAAAGGAATATTTGACTTGATAATACTGATTCACCCCCCTCTCAGTATTATTTCCAACAAAGTTGCTCGAGCTGCTACCAACTCCACTAAACCACATGGCTATCAACAACTATGTAAACAATGGCATTTACATGGCTCTAAAATTTTAGGGGGATATGATCGTCGTTGCTCTAAAAGTTTGCTTGGAGTAAGATTTCTTTTTAGAGCAACGACTATCATATCCCCCTAAACATATTCACATGACTATGAGTCATTTCATGCCATGACATATCCAGATTTAAATCCTTTTGGCCCACTACATTTTCAGGATGAAGTACCAGAATATGTTGAAGTACCAATTTGGGAATGTGAGTAAGAAATTTACTCACAGTATTTTAATAAGACAAGCTATTAAGGCTGTCATTGTTGAACTCTACTCTCAGATGAAAGTTGCTCGAGCTGCAACCAGGTCCACTAAACCACATGGCTATCAACAACTATGTAAACAATGGACTTTACATGGCTCTAAAAGTTTAGGGGGATATGATCGTTGTCGCTTTAAAAGTTTTCTTAGAGTAAGCTTTTTTTTTAGAGCGACGATGATCATATCCCCCTAAACTTTTAGAGCCATGTAAATGCCATTTTTTACATAGTTGTTGATAGCCATGTGGTTTAGTGGAGCTGGTGGCAGCTCGAGCAACTTTCATCTGAGTGCAGAGTTGAACAATGGCAACCTTAATAGCTTGTCTTATAACACCAAATTTATAGGCACCAATCTTTCGAGGAAGCTTATTCAAAATGGCAATAGTTACCCAATTTGGTAAAGAAGCAATGAAGATTTCTTTCCATTTGGGATCTAGAATCATGTCAGAAGAAAGAGTATGCAGACAATGGAGATATTCCATACAATATTCATCAAAATGCTGCATATTAGTAAGTTTCATGGATGTAAGTGTGACTGCAGCAAGTTCATTATTGATCTGAGGATAACCACAAAAATTGACAAGAATGCCATGCATTAAGCAACCAATCATGTTATTCATAGGTAATGAAGTCTGTGGATCTATATATGTAGTATTATCTGGGTTCATTACCATAGATGTTTCCCAAGAAGGAATGAGGACGGGATCATAATGAATTTCTGCTTCAAGCCAAGAATCAAGGAGTCCTTTGAATCCATTGATGATTTTCCTGGTTGCATTTATTGGAGAAAGGTCATCTGCTAAATATGTGCAGTAGCAAACCAACATGGAACATAATGTAGATAGTATTTCTGCTTCAGAAAAATTGTCAATATTCCATGAATATGTGGAAGAAGCAAACCAATCTTTATGATATTCTGATTTCATGACATCTCTTTTATCAGGAGCAGGTGACCAAGAAGAATTCCAAGAACTTCTATCAGATACTTTATGTACAGTTGTATCTTTGGGTTCTTCTTCATCAGAAAATGAAAGCAGATCAGGAATGTCTTTTGCTATCTGAAAAGTTTCTTTATCAGGAGGAGAAAAATTATTCACAAGAAACTCTAAATCTTCTAGAGTAAGAGGAGCAGAGGGAACTGCTCCAAATTTGTTGAGTATTGTATCAGAACTGGGAGGCTTATCAGGATCATCTCTTGATTTCAACCACTCAAAAATTGTCATTTTATGTCTAGGGCTTGAAGAGTTTAGACTAGAAAACATGCCAGGATTACCCATAGGAGCATAGACAAAGGTAGTTTCTGGTTTAGGAAAAATGATATCACCAGGACTCTTCATTTTTTACTGAAGAGTAGTAGGAACAACATGGAAAGGCAATTGATCTTGAGGATCTGAGAAATAAGTAGTAGCTTTAAAAGTATGATTAGGAGTGTTTTTCTTTTTCAGACTTTCAACAGAAGTAGAGACAACCCAAAATTGTTTCTTTACTACTTCAAGTGATGTTTTTAAGCTTGTCATCATATCCTGATTCTTATATGCTATTGAATGTACTTTGCCAATCCATTTGGAATTATCATTAATCCCTTTTTCTAAAACATCAATAGTTTTAGCAATATGCAAATCATTTGATCCAAGAGTTTTTATTCCATCTAGTAATTGATCTCTGGTAAAATCTACCTTTTGAAGAATTTTATCAATTATTTCTTGGAGCATTTTATTTTCTCTGGCTGCGTATTGATGATTTATTTCTAGATGTTTAATCAAACTATCTAGAGCAAGATTTGTCAAGTTTGTGTTGAGGGAATTGCTCCCCTAGGGCTTTTGGGTGGAAACCCTAGCAGACTGAAAGCTGTCTAAACAGAGAAATGCACATTCTCACAGCCATTATGCTATTAAAAGAAAATTCTATAGTAAGAGGGGCGTACCTCAGGTCCTACGTTCGAGAAGTTCCTCAAGGGTCCAGACCCTTCTTCAAGTCCCTTTCGCTCCTTTGTCCTGTAAAACAACCAATTCCAAAGAATATAGCAGTATGTGGACAAAGACTTATAAAGAAATCATCTTCATGTTATAAAAGAAGGTAGTTAGTTATGAACTTTAAACAACCATTCACATATGAAATTCAAACATGAACATCATAAACATAAAGAAGAAGCATATCAGGAACCAAGACGTGTTTCTTTATTATAGACAAATAGAATGTACAAAAGGAGTAATATCACCTGAGTAACCTTTCGCAGACTCCAAGTAAAGCTTCCTTCCGGATCCATCCAGCCTCAAGCCTTTAGCATAACTCCTTCCAAGACTCACTCCATGATGCCATAACTAATGGATGAACATCAACACACAAGGAAACAAGGGCTTCCTGTACAAATGGGGGAAGTGCAGAAGGCACAAGGGCCTTCAGCCCTGGTCAGGGGAAAAATCTCAGTATAATAACCTTTCTCTTTCTTCTCTCCTCCTTTAGGCCTTCCCTTTGATGTCTTTTTATACCACTCCCAAAGTAGTTTTTTAGTTGGGAGTTGGTTGGGAACAGTTGGGCCACGGGCACTAACAGGTGATTAGCAGGTAAAACCCGCGATCTCCGCCCAAAAATAAGGAGTTTTATATTTTTTTAAGTATTTTAATACATATACGTGGGTTGGGTATATGCTTACCCACGTATACATGCATTTAACTCAAGGAAATGTCTCGTAAAAGGAATAAAACACTGTTTTTTAAATTTGAGACCAGGTCTGGAAGGAGGGGTTGCCCTAGGCGATGAGTGCAACATCACAAACCATAATAGTGAGATTTGGAGCTATAACAGATGCCCCTAAATATATGAGGTTAGAAGGGGATCATGATGGCAGAAATATATTAAGCAAGTACATGGAAAGGAAATCTGCCAAAAACCAAGGAGTATTTCACCAGAATTCAGCCTGCCAAGCCACAAAAGGAGATCAGAAAGAAACACCATCTGAGGTGGGCATACCCAAGCTCAGAGAAAGCAAAGCATGTCCGCATATCAAGTACAAGCGGATCCACTAAGTATACAAGTATAAATTACTGGAAAATACATAATGGATCATCTGATCATGATCAAACAAGTACATGTCTGAATATCACATATAAAACTGTCAATGATGCTGAGAAATACAACGGATCACTGATGTCAAAAAGTGATCCCAAAGGTACCAATTGAACATGATGGAAAAGGATTATACTACACTGCAAACTCAGGTGCCAGCATATAGAATGTCGCCATGACTGACTGCAACATATAAGGTGGAGTGGTATCAACTAGCAGCAACAGGAGCAACTGTCAAGTGAACCAATGAATGCTGATACAACCTGAGGTCTTCACCGACCATTGTGGTACATTTCTACACCATGGGAATAAATGATTTGAAGTCGACCATGTGAGAAATCGTTTGATTACCGGTCATTGATGTATACCGTTAACAAACACGAGACTACTCACCGATAATGATAATGAGCGTCAAGGTACCCAGTACAATCCAACAAGTGCAAATAGATGAGCTGGAGTCGAACACCTGTAAGAATCTATCGATCAGGAGACAATGATGGTTTCCCACTGTTGATAGCGAAGGATCTGCCACTAATGACTGCAAACCCCAAGGTACTGCCAAATGGACTCTAGATCTTTGCCCCAGAGCAATGAGTCAGAGTTGATAGGGAAAGATCCACTAGAAGGAAGGCATTAAGGCATCCTTCATCAATCTAGCACGAGTGTAACCCGTAGGCCAATAATGTGGAAGGCATCGGACGAAAGAGATGTAGTAACCCAACCGAAGTACGTTTCCAGCGTACATAAGATGTGGCTAGCACACGACAGAAACCCTCTGAACCAACCAATAATGGAAGTCGACACAGAGGCGAGGTATCCACCAATAGGGTCAAATGGAAACCAGGGTACTGCACAGATCCCAATGTGTGATAATGTAAGCTGACGTCGAACACAAGGGAAACCACTCAGTCAAAGACCCATGATAATGATCGATGCTGAGCACAAGGTAACCTATCAATAATGAAAATAGGGTCAGGGTGCAGCTCTAGGCTTGTCCTCAGAGCAAGATGTCATCGTCAATAAGGACAAGACCCGCCAGCAAGAAGTCAATGGAGACCTTCTCAAACTGGCAAGAGTAAAGGACCAATATAACTGATGTGATGATAGACATGACACTGACAACTGGGATGGCCGACTGAAAAATGAGTCAAGAGACACCGTAGAGAGGCCAACTCAGGCTAACTTCCCTTGAACAAAAGCACGACTCAATATGACTATATGGCAGCATATGATGACTCTGTATAATTTCTTCATGCAGGAGGCATGAACGAACGATTCATATGATTGGAAGAGAAACCAATCGGGGGAGAACTGACTCAATAACAAGGTTACGGCGTACCTAAGTCAAACTAAATCTCGCCCAAATGGAGGAGACTTTTTTTTGAGTGCTTTGTTCAAGGGCGACATGACTGACTCTAGATGCCAATAATAAATGGAAATACTGTCCCGTTCCCGCTCTTTTTGGAATATTTAATTTTTTTTGTCTTTTTCTGTTAAGCTCGAAAAAGAATAAAAGAATGCTATGGTATAGTGGAAAGAACGAGTGTCGATGAAACAGATGATCTAGTTCCTGGGAATGGAACATTCCTATGCTCAATGCAGGGAGGCGAAAACTAGCCAGTGACACTCAAAGGTATGTTCCTTCCACGAGTCAAGGTGTGTCAAGTTGCAGAAGTCAAAGGTATGCAAGGTTGATTTTGCAGTCGTCATGGTCAAAAGTTGGCCTAAACACGAGTCCAAGTGAAGCCGGCTCTAGGCCAAAAGGTGCAAATGGTCAACATGCAATGCAGTAGTACAACTCAACAAAAAGGAGCCTCTAGGGTATAAGGCCAGAACAAAGCAAAAAAGCTAAGAGGAATGAGTCTTCAATGCATAAGTCATGGCGGGACTACAGAGGTCTCCCGAGCCTACTCAAATTGGAGCAACATGGGAAACAAATGTCAGTGAGGTGCTAACTATGATGCCCATGTAAAGGATGGCTCTACCATTGTGTCATGATTTTAAAAATCGGCGAGTGAAGATGGCTTATGAACCATAACATGATGGGATCGACCCTATGGCAGATGTATCGACAGATGGAGGCTAGTATGCATGATGCAACGGAAAAATGATGTCCCTAACCTATATGCCAGTGAAAAAACGATACCTGCCATGATGGGTCAGCAGTCATGGAACCGTCTCGAAAAAGTTGAAAATGTCGAAAATGTCCTGAAAAACAAATCATTCTCGACATTCCAAGCTCCCAAGTTAAAAGTCACATGAGGCCAAACAAAATAAAATTTTGAAAAAAAATTGTGCATTTTCAAAGCTTATAAAAGGGATTTTGGACTCACCATTTTTACCAATTTGAGTTGGAGAGCAAAGATTTGGAGCAAAAGGAGCAAATTTCCCATGTGCCAAATTCGACTGTTCAAATTCTTCAAAATCTTCCAAGTAACTCTTATACTTAGCTTGCAATTCATTGTGACTAGTTTTAGGATTTTTCATTGATGTTTCACCATTGAACTATTGTTCAAAATTTCACCGCGGCGTATACACGGGTTGGTAATATGAAACCTGTGTGCACGCGGGCCCTATATGCGACTGTGTATACAGTAACCCACGTATATGCCGTGAACCAATTTTAATAAAAAACTAATGGTTGAAACTCAATTTCTTCTTAGGATGCCGATCACATGGCGTGAAAGAGAACATGCAGCGGTGGATAATGAAGTTATGAATGATCCTCAAGCCTTGGATGCTTTATGGGGATGTGGCTTGCTCAAATTCTTCAAACTGCCGAACATGAAAGCCAATGTACAACTGCTTGAAATGCTCATTGACTATTGGGACGTCGAGGAGGAAGCCTTCATGATTGATCAAATGCCACTCAGAGTAGAAGTGGAGGATATTTATTTTATCACGGGTCTTTCCCAAAGGGGAGAGGTAGTACAGTCCCGAGGCAGGACACGGAGCAGTCTCACTATAGAGGACTATGTACAGATATACTGCCCAGGACATCCCAAGAAAGTTGGGAGCCAGATTTCTATTGCACATGTGGCGAGTTTATCGCTGAGGATCATCCTGTTCACCATAGCTTGAGTGAATGGATCGTCCTCTCTGCATCAGGCTTCACGGCTCACCATGAGCGTGGCAGTTGATTGTCTCACTACTGTGTTTGACTGGTGTACTCCTCTTCTGGCCAGCATGAAGAGCTAGCTCACTTCTATTAAGAGGGGACAGACCAAGAACTTTGGCTACGTGACTATCTTGTGCACTTTCTTCTTCGAGAGGATTCCCGCACTCTGCCCCATGGCAGTAGTTTCCATCAGCACCCCATGCAATCCACGCATGGGCCGGTGTGCTGATCTGATGAAATGTCTGGGGGGTGGGGAGGTTCCTAGGACTACTTTTGATGATGACCTCTTCACCTGGTGGGATCAGCAGATCATCACCGTAGACGACTACCCCTATGCTGGGTTGGACTTCCGAGGAGATCCTAACCTAGCATTACTGCCGAACGCAGCATGGAGCGAGATTGGTAAGGATTTTTCGATTTTATGATTTTTTTGGATTTTTCAAATATAATGATGCATTTTGAAAATATTTTTTGATGAGATTCAAATGACTAATATAATGATCATGATCCAGATATTGGGTTAGTACGACTAGATGGACTCCCGCGGCACAGACGAGACGGCCGAGGAGCCGAAGAGGTGGCTGCTGAGACGAAACGGACTCTACACAACGTCCAACGACACTTGACGAGACTGAGCTGTCAAGTACCGATGGCTGCTATAGAGGACCTTCCTGAGGATATGCAGCGTCATGTGGTTGGCATGCCACGTGACTGGGTTCGCACTTTTCGGCGTGTAGCCAATGCGATAGTTACTTACTTGGCCGCTCATCCTGGTGGGAATTTGAGTCCCAATTTTGTATATTTTTGGACAACATATGTACACTCGAGATGCTTTATGATGATATATATATATATACAGTTTGACTTTTTGATGCTTGATTTTATTATGATGAATGATTGATGTGCCAGTCTAATGCTTGATTAGCGATATAATCAACTAACCAATTATGAGATCTTGGAATGTGCAAATAATTAATATAAACAAATGATCTTTGCAACAACCTCACCCGTAAATATTGGCGATATAAACATGGATCCCTTACCCGATAAATGTTATTTAATTGAGACACTATCGATTGAGAATCGAGATAAACTACCAACGAGTCGATCTCATGAGAGATTGCCTCGGATAGTAAATTAATAACGACAGTATACTCAACCATATTATTTGAAGTAGGACCAATGCATATGCCTCTTGATACCATCAATTGACCAGTTGGATAATAGAGTACCCAAGCTGCAGAAGCGAGATTCCGAGTGTGCCGACTAGCACCATCGACGAACCCAAAATATACCAAGTCATCCATCAACACCTGCAACAGCAGACCAAAAAGTGTTGACATCACAAAAATCTCGATGATATATGTACAACTATACATAATATACAAAGAAGCCATTGCCTAACTCCTACTTAAGAAAAGTACTTCTTTAGGTAGAGCCCGTTTCGGGGCTCTGCCAGCTTGTTTCCCTCAAAATCGATTAACTCATACGACCCTTTTTCTAAAAATCGTTTAATAATGAAAGGACTGTACCACATAGGCTTAAACTTGCCTGCCCCCAAGGTGTCTTTATCTTGGTCATAGACCAAGACAAGGTCACCTTCAGAAAAGACTCGAGGACAGACAGATTTATGATACTGCGTTTTGACCCTTTTCTTATGAGCTTTATTCATCGTGGCGACATCTCGAAGCTGCTCATCGAGATGTTCCAAGTGAAGGAGGCGCTCTTTGAGACTCGAAGTCTCTGGAAGGAGCTCTACAACTAACTTAAGAGATGGAATTTCACATTCAATCGGAAAGATAGATTCCGTCCCTAAACCAACTGAAAAGGTGTAAAACCAGTAGCAGTCTTTATAGAGGTCCGGTATGCCCAAAGAGCCGAATACAACATAACATGCCAATTGGACCGATTTTTGTCGATTTTCCATTGCAGTATCTTCTTAAGAGTTTTATTGACTGCCTCGACCTGTCCATTGGCCTGAGTATAATAAGGAGACAAATGCTCTTGGCAGAAACCTAATTTAAGAGCCAATTCAGACATCAGTTGATTTTGGAAGTGACTGCCATGATCAGTGACAATCTCTCTCGGGACACCGAATCTTGAGATAACATGATTGAAAAGAAACAAAGCTGTTGTGTCACTATCATTTTTATAAGTGGGCATGGCCTCGGCCCACTTCGTAAAGTAGTCTACAACCACGATAATATACTTGTGATTCACCGCTGAAGGCAGATTACAAGTTGTAAAATCAATACCCCACTTAGTAAAAGGACCGACGGTGACAACGAGAAAAAGAGGAGCTAGATGAGCACACATCTTGTGAGTAAATATTTGACAAGGGTGACAACGTTTGATTACTTCCACACAATCTTTAAAAAGTGAAGGCCAAAAATAGCCAGCATGTAAGATGCGTTGGGCTGTAGCAAGCCCCGATAGATGACCACCACAAACTCCACTGTGACAATCATTTAGCACTGATTCTACTTCCTCCAAGGTTAAACAATGCCAAAGGATTGAATCAACCCCTCAACGGTATAAGGTATCATCAATGATAACATAATTTTTAGCCAGGTGATGTAATTTACGACGTTCATCCTTGGAGAAAGTAGAGGGAAACTTCAAAGTCTGGAGATAGACAATGATATCTCCATACCAAGGGTCAAGTGAAGAGATGAGGAATAAATGTTCGTTGGGAAAACTTTCCTCATAAACAGTATCCTCTCCACAATGCATCTCAGAAATTAGCTCAGCGAAAACCATGGATTTCTTAGATTTGGCTGACAAGAACTCGAGATCAAATTCTTGCAAGATGACTATCCATCTATTATATTTGGCCCCAATCACTCGCCTACTGAGGATAAATTGAAATGGATTGACCGCCGCTAAGACAAAAGTTTTGCATAGCAAGATATAATGACGGAGCCGTTGGACAGCATGGACAGCTGCCAAGGCCAACTTCTCAACCGGAGAATAGCGAAGTTCAGGACCTATTAAGCCTCGGCTCAAATAATAAATCACATGCTCGATGAGAGCATCGTCCTCCTGAACTAGAACCATACCAATGGTTGATTCTGCTACAACAAGATATAAAAGGAAGTCTCTGCCATAATCCAATGGACTCAAAAGCGGGGTAGAGACTAGTTCTTTTTTCAAAGCATCAAATGATCGTTGCAAAAAGTCGTCCCATACAAATGGAACTCCTTTCCGTAGAAAATGCATGAACCCTTTAGTGATCTCGGCATAGTTCGCTATAAACCGCCTTAAGAAATTAGCCTTCCCTTGAAGACTTTGAAGTTGACGAATTGAGGACGGGGGAGGCAACCGAACTATTGCCTCAACCTTGAAGGGATCAACTCGAATCCCTTCATTTGACACAATGAACCCTAACAACCAACCAGACGTAACCACGAAAACGCACTTGTTGGGATTCAACTGAATTTTATAAAAATGACATCGCTCAAAAACCATTCGAAGGTGACTAGGGTGATCAGTTCTCTTTCGAGAACGAGCAACGAGATCATCCAAGTATGCTTCGATGACATGCTTGATGTCGTGGAAAGCATATGACATGGCCTGCTGAAAGGTGGCTCTAGCATTTTTAAGACCAAAAGGCATCTTTCTATATGAAAAGGTACCCCAGGGACATATGAAGGCTGTCTTATGTTGATCTTCAGGATGGATAGAAATTTGATTATAACCAGAGAATCCATCCATGAAGGAAAAAATCTCATTACCCGCACACTCGTCAATAATCTGATTAATGAATGGCGTGGGGTAATTATCTTTGGGACAAGCCTTGTTTAGGTCCCTAAAATCGATGCATACTCGGATTGTTCCTTGCTTTTTATCTACAAGGATTAGATTAGAAACCCAATCAGTAAGAGGAACAGGGTATATAGAACATGCCTTTAGCAGCTTCTCCGCTTCTGCTTTGATAGTTGCTACTTTCTTAGGGTTGACCGGCCAAAGCCTCTGACGAACTGGTTTTGCGTTTTCATACATCTTGATCTCATGTTGAACTATAAATGGGTCAATTCCAAGCATTTCTTCATAAGACCAAGCAAATACATCTCGAAATTCCTTGAACAGGTCGGTGTAAATTTGAATTTCTTCAGGAGAACACTCAATTCCAATGAAGAGATTCTCGATCGTGTTAGGGTCCCTAGAGATGTTTATAGGTGTTGTTTTTGAAATCACCGACATATTATCTTCAGCACGAACGTGTGCTGGAGCCAAGGGGTTTGACACCGTACAAACATCACTAGAACAGAGCTCGGAGAATCTAGATTCTACCTCCTGCAATGGAGGAAGAAAGTATGAACGATGGTGTAAATCTTCCCAAGGTCGATCTATACCCATCATTGCTTCGATAATTTCTTCTTCCGAAGGTAAAACTGAATCTAAGCAGTCCAAAGCAGAGGTAGAATCAAGGCTCCAAGCCGGGGCCACATCGCCATATAACTCCTCTTCGGAAAAATGAGTAGAATGGTCATCTGTAGAGTTGACGATAGACTGATATCTAAGCTCAGCTGTAGATATAGGAAATGCCATTCCATTCCCTTGTCCCTTAACTAATGTGGTCGTAGGTGAAGGCAAGGTCCAAGGGTCTGAAAAATAACGAGTTCAAAAGAACTCTTCTCGAGAAGACTCCTTAGATGATGAAATGGCATTGATTTTAGCGATAGGAGAGGGAAACTCAAAAGTATCCATCAATGAGGAATACAACCCTACTCCTAGATTCTCAGTAGGCGGATGAGGGTTATCCACTAAAGGAACAGTAGAGTCAGAGCTTGCTTGAGGATCAACTGGACAATAATCCAATTGATCAACCTTCATGATTTTCCCTTCATGAGGAAAGCAAATGAAACGAAACAGAGTCGAAACAACGACATCCATTTCGTATACCCAGTTCCTTCCTAGGAGGAGATTATAGTCTAGGTTAGCATCTACGACTTCTACTTCAATATTAACGACCTTCCCTCCAACACATATAGGAAAGGCTGGGATAATCCCATGCGGCTTATGAGAATGGCCATCGAATGCAGTCAAGACGGTAGGTGAAGGAACAGCCAAAGGTGATCCAATAACCTTCCAACATGGCATCGACATGATGCACGTGGAAGCCCCTTCATCAATAACGGTATGAAAAATGTTAATTTTCCGGTAGGTAAACTTTATTTGAAAAGCCATATGATGAGGGAGTCGCTTTTTGACATTTAACATGTCGAAAGTGAGCACTAAAGAATTAGTTGGATCAACTACTCCAATCGCGGAAAGTAAAGCACTTCTTTGAGCCCGACACGACTGGAGAACCTCTAAAGTGGACATAGCACATGGACTCTGAGCCAGATCCTCCACAATGGAGTAATTCTGGGCGACCCTAGCATTAGGATTAATATTCGCGTGTTTAGCGGAACCTTTCGGTATTTGTGGTATAGTCTCAACAGGGGGTTGCTCGATATGAAGGTCAGTACTTCCGAGAACAACGTTGTCCTTGGAAGTTTCAGCTTCACCATAATCACGTGACCAAGTAGCCACATGGACGTTAGAACCCATCATGAAAACATTCGATGATTTTTCCCCTTCCTGGTTGCCCCCTGCGAAGGTTCCAAGGTTTGAACTTGCGCCAGCAAGAAGTTGTGCCCTTGGGGAAAAGGGTTGGTTAACACGGCTTGGGAGATAGAAGTCCCTTGCTACCCCTAACAAGCACTGAGCGTCTTCAATCTTGGGGCAAAGATGAGTTAAATGGTCTCCACTGCACAACTTGCATGGAAACTTGACTTTCTTTTTCGACTCATTTCTACCACCACGAGCATTATTTCTGGATTTATGTGCATCAGGCTTCCCATCTTGGTTCTTTTTCTTACCTCATCCTTTCTTTTTCCCATTGGAATTTTGATTTCCTTCGGGGTTATCAAATTGGATGGCATTAATTGAAGAGGTTTGGGAAGCTATAGGGTTAGACGATGTGACTTGGTTGTTCGAAGCAGTTTGTAAAGACAACTGCTGCAATTGATTCAACAAGTTGACCGTATTCGTGTCTACCGACCCAACAATACCATCCACGTGGGGACCTGGCTTCGACTTAGTTACATCAACCTTAGACCCAGGAGCATCTGACAAGTATTTTTATAGGATCCCAGACTGAGAGTAGATCAATTCTAATTGCTAGGCCCTAAAAGTGGCTTGCTCCTTAGAATAGACCCTAGACATGGAGACATCCTTGGAGATCTCAGGTATCAAAGACTTCAAAAACCACTCGAGACGGTACTCCGGAGGGATTTTGGCTTTAATGAGCCTCTTTCTCCATCTCCATTCTTGAATATGATCAGAAATGTGAGTTGCCTTATCCTGACGAAAAGTGGCCAGTAGTTCGGTTCTGGCATCATACCGGACAGGCAACTGAAAATGGTTTACGAAAATATTGGCTAAGTCAACGAATGATGTAAAGATGCCCCCATGCAACTCTATATACCATTTGGCCACATTACCAGTCAAGGTGCGTTGAAATAATCTCAACCTAATCGAGTCATCGATCAGGAAGTTCGATGAGCACCATAAGTGGAACATGGTTACATGGTCGCCTGGGTCCTCACCACTCTTCCCTTCGAATTTTGGAATGTCCGAAGGGAGTTTGGTTGGAACCAGAGGCCAGGCTAGATTGTACTTGATTGGATCATTGGTTAACTTAGTGAGATCTGGCAAGTTCAAAGTTGCCAGAAACGGAAGTCAAGGAGGAGCTTGGGGATTCCACCCTGACTGGGCAGAACTCCCAAAGCTCTGAAAAGATTGCCCTGGATTTTGGAAGGCACCAGGCTGCCTGAAGTAACCAGTAGAACCCACTGAACCAAAAGGCAAGCCTTGTGATCCAGCAAAACTCGGAGTTTGACCAACTCTGGCCGTATATCCACCATACCCAGCAAATTTTCCTATAAGGAGTTGATAACTCCTGATATGGATTCCAAGCCGAAGCTAAGGGAGGAATACTTTGGAATGAACTAACTGTGGTATATGGCCTATTCCCATATTGGCCGAAAAATGGATTCCCAGTTTCGGCGTTACTAAGCCCAGGGTTATTCCAACCTTGGAAAGGATTACTGCTTTGTCCTATAGAAGAAAAAGGCATGGATCCTATCATTGGGTTGGAATGTGGTATATGACCACTTCCAAATGGAAAACCCTGGAACGAAGCCAATCCACTCATCATGGATGTGGTGGCCTCGAACAGAGCTAAAGGAATGCCCTGTGAATGGGTGCCAAATGGGAAGAATCCAGAACCAAAAGCATTGGTTTGGGAATTTCTACTCGTGGACGGAATGGAAGTAGACTCAATAAAAGACGTGCTAGCAAAATATCCGAATAAAGAGACGGAGGGGATGGAAATAGTTCCTACCCCTTGTACAGATATGGGAGTCTGCACAGTCGTAGCACTTGTAGAAGCCATGCTTCCAGTAGTGGTCATTGAAGGTAAGCGCGTAGCGTAACCTGGACTTGACGGTCTATGCATCAGAGTCCCAACTTATTGTAATACGTCTAGATGACTAGATGGTAGGGGAGAATTCGGAGCCGCTAATGACTCTGAAAGTTCTTCTACCTCTATGTTATTCTCCGCTTGTAAGCGAACTTGAGAAAGAACTGGAGTGTTCCTCTCTTGTTCCGTGGAAGTACTAGGCCTTGCTTGAATACTAATGCCTCCGAGAGGAGGATCAATCCCCGATGCGTCAATTGCCGTGGGACAAAACCCACCAGTATTATTACCTTTGTGCCTTCTAGGAGAAGGCTCTAAACTCGGTGGTGAAAGACCACGAAGTCTTCGAGACTGTCTAGGAGATCGGTTAGACACTTTAAATTTCTTGTTTAAGATCTAACTAAAGACTCAAAAAATTGAAAGATAGGCCGACTAAGAGCACAAAGCACCCACTATAAAGTCCCTAAAGATACAACCAGTTAAACAACTTCCAAGTATTTCTTCTCCGGGTGATTAGGATCATACACCAAAATATGAGAAAGTGAAATAAGGGGCCTTCAGAAGATAGTCTGGGATGATGAGGGCCCAGGCCTATTAGTGAAGGTAATAGAGGAAGTTACGCTGACCTCCTAACAACAGACTGCGCTGGTGCAAGCTCCCAAGCTTCGCAAGGGTGCCCTCTAGTAGTACTATCGAGAGTGATGCAACGTCGACCTCAGGTGCCACGGGATTCCCCTCCGCAGCCACCTATGTAGTTCCCTAGGAGTAGCAACTATGGATACCAACTCGTTGCAGAAGCCAGGCGGAACAGTCATGAGGTAAGTTCGGACAAGTAGGAGAGGGGGTATCTCTCTTCCCTGTCTTCACAGACCCTCGTGCTTAACTCCCAGATCCGAAGCTTTCCTGGTCTTCCTAACGCTATTGGATTTTCTCTCATTATTCAGACTCCTGTGTTTGATGTTTAAATGGCCTTGGAGAGTTAACTCTCCACTCGCCTAATCCAAGGCCCTAAAACCTAAAACTTGTTGGTGTATTTAACTTAAAATAAAAAGTTCTAGTGAATTTTAGTTAGCGCTTGATTTTTAAATGGGCTATTCTTTAAGTCAGGGGATGATGGAAGTGAAATTAGTGGTGTTTTTTCGACGCAAAAGAAATTAATAAAACCTTACTATATGCATGTGCACTTGTCTTTGTTTTTCGATGAAGAATAATTTCTATAGGGTTCAAGGAAAACTTCTAATGAAACAAACTTTTCTTTTCTTTTTGTTAATTCACACTTCACACTCAAAAGTTAACAAAACTATGTATGCCTAAAGAGATGCAAATCTATCCTAATGCAACAACTATATGCTTGATGCAAGATGCAAAACAACTCTAAAAACAAGAAATGAAAGTTGCTTTGCTTATCAAATTTTCTTTTGCCACTTACAATGTCTAGATGGAATATGAAATACTACCATTCATTTCGTCTAAACACTAAAAACAAAACTCAAGATAAACATAAAGCACTTTCATTCACTAAAAGGAAACTAAATGAAAAACAAGTTCAAGAAAGCAAAACAAAGTCTTTCAAAAAGTTTTCTTCAAAGTAGCAACAAAAAAGTATTTTCAAAATTGCTCTCAACAAAACTGAAACTTTGTGATTGAAACAATAAGCAACAACCACTTTTGCAAGCTAACACCATACAATGGATGAAAACTCAACAAAAACAAATGTGTTTAAAGATGCTTTTTAACAATCAAAAGCAGCAATGAAAGCTTTGGTAACAAAGACCAAAAAAGATCAAAAAGACAATTTCAAGAAAGTATCAATTGACAACTTTCATGAAACAAAGAAGTAGATGATCACAAAAAGCGGTTTTGTCAAGCAAACAAAAAGTCACCAAAAACCAAATCCAGCACAAAGATTGATAACAATCTTTCTACTTTGATAAATCAGAGCAGCCAAGATTCCAACAAGAAATCTTGCATGATTTTAGAAAAAAAAAAACAATGACGCTTGCAAACACAAAACAAGACCAACATTCCTTACAATCAGAGAGAAATCGGAGTAAGACGCTTGTTGTGAAACAAAAAACTAATACTGACAAAATGATTGTTTCAAACTAAATCAAACCACCAGACAAACCTTCAGAGACACAAAAATTTATAAATCTTGAAAATTGCAATATATACGCGACTGTACTTATATGCAGATTGTGTGTATACGCGACTGTGCCTGAGGAAACCTGCATATACGCGAGTTTAATTCAGGAAACAAGCGTACGTACGCTTTTGTAACTAAGGAAAACAATGTATATGAAATATTTCAAGAAAAATAAAAAACAAACTGAAGAAACTGGCAAAACTTAGAATTCAAGAACATACCAGATAGTAACAGCAAACCAACAAGCAACTGAACCCTGATTGGCTTGACAAACACCCAAACTAGGAACAACAAGAGTGTTGTCCCTAGTGGAGTTGCCAATTCTGTTGAGATATCTTCTCCCCTAGGGCTTTTGGGTGGAAACCCTAGCGGACTGAAAGTTGTCTAAACAAAGAAACACACATTCACACAGCCATTATGATATAATAAGCAAATTCTATAGTAAGAGGGGCGTACCTCAGGTCCTACGTTCGAGAAGTTCCTCAAGGGTCCAAACCCTTCTTCAAGTCCCTTTCGCTCCTTCGTCCTGCAAAACGACCAATTCCAAAGAATACAGCAGTATATGGACAAAGACTTATAAAGAAATCATCTTTATGTTATAAAAGAAGGAAGTTAGTTATGAACTTTAAACAACCATTCACATATGAAATTCAAACATGAACATCATAAACATAAAGAAGAATCATATCAGGAACCAAGACGTGTTTCTTTATTATAGACAAATAGAATGTACAAAAGGAGTAATGTCACCTGAGTAACCTTTCGCAGGCTCCAAGCAAAGCTTCCTTCTGGATCCATCCAGCCTCAAGCCTTTAGCATATCTCCTTCCAAGACTCACTCCATGATGCCATAACTAGTGGATGAACATCAACACACAAGGGAACAAGGGTTTCCTGTACAAATGGGGGAAGTGCAGAAGGCACAAGGGTCTTCAGACCTGGTCAGGGGAAAAATCTCAGTATAATAACCTTTCTCTCTCTTCTCTCCTTAGGCCTTCCCTTTGATGTCTTTTTATACCACTCCCAAAGTAGTTTTTTAGTTAGGAGTTGGTTGGGAACAGTTGGGCCACAGGCACTAACAGGTGATCAGCAGGTAAAACCCG
>APFE031695508.1:1538-28590 GCA_000404065.3 Pinus taeda | reverse complement strand
AAAGTTATTTTTAACCAAGTAAAGACACTTTACAGCAAAACACCTTTAACTCTGAAATTGTCATTCTTAACTCTTAAGGAGTCAATGATTCTCCCTGTCTCAAAAAGTCTTATTTTTCTAGAGAATAATCCAGAAATATATTTAAACTTAAAAGATAAGAGGTCTCATCGTGAGCCTTCTTACCATGATCATAGGGGAAAATAGGCTGACATTACCAACAATGTTAAACAAATCAGGGTAATGGCTTATGATTGCAAACATTTATAAGACAAGGGGTCTCATCATTTATCTAACCTGGGTTAAAAATGCATAAAATGTACAATATTGCATTTTGTAAATAAATTAGTTCAATAATGCATTCATTTTAAATATTAACCCATAGTGAGTTTTTACTAACATTTTTTCATTTTTAGTTATGCAGCCAAACCATTAATTATCAGGATTTTAAGAAATTCACTCCAATTTCCAAATCAAATCCTAATCCCAAAATCAAACATTCAAGTGGTTGTAGTTTATTTTTCATTTATTTTCCAAATGGTTGTAGTTTAGTTAATTTCATAACTAAGTTTCATTAAAATAAAATCAAAACAAAACATTAATTTTATATATTAAATCTCAAATAATTAAATTCAATATTATATAAAATATAATTAAATTAATTAAATTAAAATTTAATATATAAAATTAATATATATAAAATAAAATTAATCGCATCAGGAGTTTGAATCGCATCGGAGGTTTTATTCGAAACACATTTTAAGAACCCCCGATACATACCCCAACCTGATTGTCGATTCCCCGATCATCAAAGCATTCAATGCATCGCATTGGGAGTTTTCATATGTGCAAGTTTATTAAACCCCGATACACTCATGCCGCCGATTGCGAATACAACATGTCGCTGATCACCAAATAACTTAAATCATTTAAGCAAAAGTTCTTGTATCGCATCGGGATTTTGGCTTGACACATTTTAATAAGCCCCTGACACCACTCCTCCTCCGATGCGATAAGTCAATCTTTGACTTCAAACTCCATTCATTTGTTTTAAAATGGTTCATACATTAACGTATGGTGTGATAGGGTTAATTTAATATGTTTGAATATATTAACATATGGTGTGATATGTTTAAATTAATATGTTTTAATATATTAACGCATGGTGATATGTTAGTAAATAAGGAGTATAAGTGGGGTAAGTAAAGTAGTGTAGGTTAGTTTATATTTTTAATATTAATTTATATATTAATATGTAATATGTAATATATTATATTATTTAAATTAATATGTAGTATTTAATTAATAAATTTTAAATTAATCATATTAATTAATTTATGATATTTAATTAATTTGATTAATTTAGATTTAAGTATCATTTAGAATTAGTTTTTAATTAGATTTAATTTGTTTATAAATAATTAATTAGATATTAGTTAGTTAGATTAATGATTAACAATTAAATTAGAAACTAATTTAGGATTAGATTTTTAATTCAAATGCTGATTTTTAGCCCAGCAACAGAATTTCCATATTCATGCCAGATTTGACTCATCAACTTTGGAGGCTCATAAATTGAGTTATACTTGGCCAAATGAGGCCCAAGACGGATCATTGGAAAGAGAAAATCAAGGAGAAAATTTTGCAGAAGGTTTCACCAACAGATTTACTCATTTATTGGGTCAAAAATCAGGGAGAAGATCAGGCTCCTAATTTTGAAAAACAAAATCAATTTTCTGAGTTATTTTCTTCAATTTCATTTATCCAAAGCCTCTTCTAATTGCAGATCCATTGGCCAATGACATCCTTTGTCAATCAAATCATTCCAAGCATCAATACAGAGCTTATATTTTATTTTCAATTATTTATTTAAATAGAATTTGATTGGGTTAGATTTAATTGCCAGAAATGATATTTTGATTGCATTTTAATTTATTTTGATTTCTTTTGCAGGAAAACAATGGAAAATATATGGAGAAAAGGATTTCAAGCAATGAGAATGCTCCAGCAATTGAAGATCAGAATTAGGAGCAATTAAAATTATATTTGGCAGATTTCTCTTCAACAAACTCTCCTCTCCAAAAATTCCTTCACAAATATTATAAATAACAGATTGAAGAATGTAAAAGGGGTTGCTCTCCTCTGCAATTCAAAACTTCTAAAAGCACTATTGTAATAGGAATTTAGAGTGGTAGGAGGGAGGAGTGAAAAATCTCAGATCTAGGGATTATTGAGGATTTTCCCTATGTATATTGAATTATGCATGAAGAACAAAGCTTGCACTACTGTGGCTCTAGTTTTGAAGGCATAAATTCAAGCAATGTAAAGGGCTGTTGGAGACCAAGGACAGAGAAATGGATGCAATAAATTGGTATTTCTAATACTACTATTTCAAATATCAGTTTTAATTTTATGGTGACAGGTATGTGTCATTTTATTCATGTTTGTGCACTATTGTCAATATGGGTAATTTGTCTCAATCTTGTTATTATGTATCTCTGTTTTTTTATGGATTAATTTCTCATTTTTGAGTAACTACTTACTCTCAAATCTGTCTTATGAAACCGATTTATTGAATGATAATGTGTTGTGAACTATTTCCATATATCATTATTCAATTATTGGATTTATTGATTTGATAATCAATATCATTTTGTGAACTACTTCCTGAATGTTGTTGGTTTATTATTTCAGTTTTAAAGTCTCAATAGAATGTGTTTTGGTAACCATAATATCAGTTAATTGAACTACTTCATTAACTTGATATTCATCATAAACAAGATATATTTAAATCCCAATATTTTGATTATCTTTCTCTTAGTTGGGTTCGATCTATATCTGCCTAATTAAGATAGGATTTAGATTAGTTTCTTTTGCTTGCATCATAGAGTAAGCTTGCATTTAGAGTAAAATCGACATTCTTTTAAGTCCTCTCCTCAAAGAGGCAAAATTTTAGTTGTGGTTTGGCTGAACCCAAATCAGCTTAAGGGTCATTCTCTTTCCTGATCAGCAAGAAGAAGTGATCTGATGTCCCTGTCTATTGGTAGTTAAAGATACATTATAAACCAATAGCAATAGGGAGAAATTAACTGGACCTAGTTGAACAGTCGGAGCCACCACACCAAACGGAAAAGGAGCTGCTTTTAAGGTCCGGACCGGGTGATTATCCCCCCATGTTGTTGCAGCGATTTTCGAGGCATCAACATGTTATAAAAGAAGGAAGTTAGTTATGAACTTTAAACAACCATTCACATATGAAATTCAAACATGAACATCATAAACATAAAGAAGAAGCATATCAGGAACCAAGACGTGTCTCTTTATTATAGACAAATAGAATGTACAAAAGGAGTAATGTCACTTGAGTAACCTTTCGCAGGCTCTAAGCAAAGCTTCCTTCCGGATCCGTCCAGCCTCAAGACTTTAGCATATCTCCTTCCAAGACTCACTCCATGATGCCATAACTAGTGGATGAACATCAACTCACAAGGAAACAAAGGTTTTTTGTACAAATTGGGGAAGTGCAGAAGGCACAAGGGTCTTTAGACCTGGTCAGGGGAAAAATCTCAGTATAATAACCTTTCTCTCTCTTCTCTCCTCCCTTAGGCCTTCCCTTTGATGTCTTTTTATACCAATCCCAAAGTAGTTTTTTAGTTAGGAGTTGGTTGGGAACAGTTGAGCCACGGGCACTAACAGGTGATCAGCAGGTAAAACCTATGATCTCCACCCGAAAATAACGAGTTTTATATTTTTTTAAGTGTCTTAATACATATACACGGGTTGGGTATATGCAGACCCACATATACATGCGTTTAACTCAGGGCAATGTCATGTACAAGGAATAAAACACTGTTTTTTTAATTTGGGACCAGGTCTGGAAGGAGGGGTCGCCCTAGGCCATGAGTGCAGCATCACAAACCATAATAGTGAGATTTGGAGCTATAACATTTGGTCAAATTAGATGTTAAATTTGATTTACCAATATATGATGGAGAGTTGAATGTAGAGAAGCTAGATAATTGGATCAAACAAATTGATGTGTGTTGCAGAGTGCGGAGTATCGACTCAAACAAGAGTAAGATTCAGCTGGCTAGTCTACGCCTCGAAGGCACTACCTTGGTATGGTGGGAAGGCAGGATCCAATCTGAAATGAAGAAACATGGTAAGATTCTTTCTGTCTGGAATGAATTTGTTTCTGCAATCAAAAAATAGTTCTATCCACTAACTTACATGCAGCAAGCCATGATGAGCTAGCAAACTATATGCCAATTGAAAGGGAAAAGTGTACAGGGTTACACTCAAGAATTTAGGAAGAGAGCTTTGATTCTAGGAATTTCCTTAGACTCACCTAAAACTTTTTTGAAGTATATAGGGGGTCTACATAGCTACATGTGGCACACTATCCACATGTTTAATCCCACTAGTATAGATGAGGTATTTGTTCAAGCTACGCATCTAGAAGCTAGAGGAAAGAATGGGAACCCAGAAGTTGGAGGATCATCCAAGCCCATTGCAAGCAAGAATAAGGAGAAAAGAAAACAGAAATGGAAAGAGAGGAAGGCCAACACTGCACAGAAAATAAAGTATTCACGCACTCACTGTAAGAAGGATGGGCATGATGATGAGCATTGTTGGATTCTACATCTAGAGCTGAGACCTAAGAAGTTCGAGGGCAAGAAGAAGAAGACTACTGCAACTATTCAGAAAGATTTGGGGTTAGACTCAGGAGATGAAAAAACCATTGCAGCCATAGGTATAAAAGGTAAAAATTCTGAAGCATCTACTAGTAATTATGCACAATCTATTAATGATGAAGAAAATGAGAGAAAAAGGCATGAGATTTTCCATATTCGAGTTATTTCCAAATATAAAAAGATTGATACTTTGTTTGATAGTGGCTCACAAGTAAATTTAATTTATGAATCAATTGTAAAGAAGTTGGGATTACTGAATAGACCTTAGAAGAAACCATACCCATTAGGTTGGTTAAGTGATAAAGCACAACTACAAGTGACTAGACAATGTAAACTAACATTTTCTTTTGGGTCAACATTTGTAGATGAGGTTGAGTTAGATATAATTCATCTAGATATATGTGGAATTGTTTTAGGAAGTCCTTACTTGTACGATAGAAAAGCTATTTTCTATAGAGTTGAGAACAAGTATCTACTCATTAAAGATGGAATCAAATACTTTGTAAGAGCTCATAAGCTCAAGAATAATTATACTCTCATAAACTCAGGGCAGATGAAACGAATTGTAAATTCATGTAAACAATGTTTTAATGATGGTTGTAAAAGAAAAGAAACCTGATAAAACCAATGTATTTGAGGGCTGTGATGCTAAACAACAAGCTGATTTAGAAAAAAGTTTTTTCAGAGTATGATATCTTGTTTCAAGAACCTAAAGGTCTACCACCCAAAAAGGAAATAGTGCATGATATTAATTTGTAGCAATATGCTCCATTGTCTAACATTGAAACGTACAGGTTGTTCGCTTTAGAGAATGTAGAAATCAAGACGCAGGTGCAAGAGTTGCTCGAAAAGGGGTTCATTAGACCTAGCACATCACCATGTGGGTCTCCAATCGTTTTGGTGAGAATAAAAGATGGCTCGTGGAGAATGCGCATTGATTACCGAGCACTGAATAAGATAACGATCAAAAATCGTTATCCCCTTCCTCGCATAGATGATCTATTAGATCAGTTAAAGGAAGCTGTTTATTTTTCCAAGTTAGACTTGCATAGTGGATATCATCAGGTCACAGTTGTAGAATAGGATGCATGGAAGATTGCTTACAAAAAAAAGCAAGGATTGTATGAGTGGTTGTTTATGCCTTTTGGCTTAACTAGTGCTCCTGCTACTTTCATGAGAATAATGAATGATGTACTCAAACCTTTTCTTGATGATTTTGTTATTGTATATTTGGATGACATTCTTATATTTAGCAAAACGTGGGAAGAACATTTAAAGCATGTTAAGCAAACACTAGATGTTCTGAAAAGAGAAAAACTTTATGTTAAACTCTCAAAATGTGAATTTGGAAAAAAATCTTTGAATTATTTGGGTCATATAGTAGGGGTTTGTGAATTGAAGATATATCCCTTTAAAATTGCAGTCATTGTAAACTGGCCTAAACCCAAATCTGCTAGAGAAGTGAGAATTTTCTTAGGAGCAGCACAATATTAGAGAAAGTTCATTTCTAACTTTTCCTTAATTTCAGCTCCTTTACATGCTTTAACAGGATTGAACAAGATGTTTCAGTGTAGAGGCAAACAACAGAAAGCTTTCGACACCTTGAAAAAAAAAGATTAGTACATCACTAGTACTAGCACTGCCCGATCTTCAAAGACCGTTTGAGATCCAAACAGATGCCAGTGACTATGCCATGGGAGCAGTATTGATACAGCTCGGTAAATCCATATGTTATCATTCTGAGACATTTAATTCTGTGGTAGTTAACTATCCAACATATGATAAAGAATCGTATGCATTAGTATAGAGTGTGAAAAAGTGGAAACATTATTTAATGGGCAAAGAGATAGTCATACAAACTGATCATCAACCACTTCAATATCTACACTCCCAAACTAAGTTGTAGCAATCAAGACACCATAGGTGGATTGGTTTTATACAATAGTTTCATTTAGTCATCAGATATAAAAAGGGCATACACAATAAAGTTGTAGATATGTTATCTAGACCTATTATAAATGCATCCACTATACCTAAGCATAATTCAATACTGCATGAAAGCTACATTGAACAATATTCTCAAGGTATAGATTTCAAAGATGTATATGCAACTTTAAGTCAAGGCAAACGAGTAGAGGAATTGGATTATCATGTCAAGGACTGACTCTTGTATCATTGTGGGAAGCTATGCATTCCACAAACTAAAAGATTAAAGATAATTCGAGAAGCACACACTTCTCTAATATTAGGTCACTTTGGGGTAAGTTAAACGGTTGCACAACTGCAAAGATTTTGTTATTGGCCAAACATGAATGAGAGAGATTCTAGATATGTAAGAGGGTGTACCATGTGTGCTAAAAGCAAGCCTAGCAATAGAAAACTAGGCTTGTACACTCCACTGCCAGTTCCTTGTCATCCCTGGGAAAGTATTTCTATGGACTTTGTTGGAGGACTGCCTAAATCTAGGAAAGGTCATGACTATTTATATGTTGTTGTGGATAGATTAAGAAAAATGTGTATTTTGATACATTGTAACAAATAGATTACAGCTGAACAAACTGCAAAGTTGTTCTTTCAGCATGTATGGGTTCAATTTGGATTACCCACTTCCATTGTATCTGATCGAGACACCCGATTTGTTGGGAAGTTTTGGTCGAGTCTGTGGGAACTGGTGGACACAAAAATGAAGAAAAGCAGAACATTTAATCCACAAATAGATGGCCAGATAGAAGTAGTCAACAAGACAATGATTCAGTTGCTTAGAGGCTATTGCAGCAAGCATCCCAAACTTTGGGACAAACATTTGTGTTATGTGTAGCATGCTTACAACCGAGCAAAACGTTATTCTACATAGGGATCTCCTTTTGAGACCTATTTTGGTTTCATACCAAGGTCTCCCTTGGATTTTGTCTTTGGTAAAGACATAGCAGTTGATGGACACAGTGATGTGGACAAGGACCAAGTTCATTGAACAAATCCAAGAGATTCGCTAGGCAGTACAGGAATAGCTTGAAAAGAGCCAAGCCAAATACAAGGCAAGGCATGACAAGCATCGGATGGAGCATAGTTTCCAAGTTGGTGATCTGGTCTAGCTGTATATTAGCAAGGACAAAATGCAAGGTGAAGGTAAAAAGCTAAAGCCGATAAGGTATGAACCTTTCAAGATACTTGAGAAAATTGGTGAGAATGCTTTTCGCCTTGATTTACCAGTTTACATGTAGATCTACTCAGTCATTAATGCAGACAGCTTGAGACTATTTGAACCTTCATTAATTGTAGACCTTGAAGAGTAGAGTCAATTGCCTTCTATTGATGACCTATTACCTGAATATCTCAATGAATTGCAGGAAGACACGGTTCTAGACAGGATGGTGAGGATGACATGCAGGTTTCAAAGCCAAGCAGTGCAAAATGGATAGGGATTGGACAAGTGAGACAACTATACCCTCACTTAGTTGATGCTTGAAAACCAACTTTTGGTGGTCCAAAATATTTTTCAGTGGGAAGGCTGTGATCTGAATTGGATCCTTAAACATTTTTATGACTATTTCAAATTATGTCATATCAAATCTTATGAATCACGAGCTCATTAGAAATGACCTCTGGACAATGGCAATCTATGGCCAACATGGAACAACGAGGACCCTCGGTCAAAGTGTGCTAACCGTTGGCCCATGGAGACCATGCCTAGATGCGAATTGGCAATCGGAAGCCTAGATCTAGAAATAGAGGCAGTTTCTGATATGTGATTAGCACAAAGCACTAATTGCATATCGTAGGGCAAAACCATCAGACAAGGAAAGCCCTGAGTGCTCAGTCACGAGGAAAACAAGAAACCATGTGGAAACCATCAGAAGGCGGGTCCCGCGCCCAAAACTGGCAGGATATCGCATGCACTTTGAGTGGTAAGTGGGTTTGGCTGAGTTCACCATGATGCCATACACTGGGGGACATGTATCCAACGGATCAGAGAGAAAACTGCTTACATTGTGTGAGTAATGGCTGAGCAACTTACCTGCGCAATATAGATGGAGACCATAGGATCTAGAGGCTCTAGATAAATGAAGGAGAATCAACCGAATGGATGACTGGATTCGATGGGGAAATAGACTGAGGCACATAAAGGGTTGAGGTCTGGCATGATCGATGAGCTAGCAGAAGAATCATTTTCGCGGGCAAATCCTAAAGTAACGAAAATAACGACCGTTCAAAGAAAATTGACACTCAGTTCGCAAGGTGACAGGTGGCCACCTCTATGTGCAGCGTTACACAACGATGATGACAAAGAGCAGGGGAATTCAAGCGGATAGAGGCAGGTGATCTGGAGAGCCAGGAAGAGGAAACGAACAATCAGGGAGCATATTGGCTTTAAGCCACGAACATAAAAAGGCTTGAGAGGGGAACATAAGTAGAGAAAGAAGTGAATTGTAGAGAATAGAGAAGCTGAGATGACCTGTAGTGCAAAGGCAGAATTGAGCAAACAAAGACAGAGACCAGAGAGAGTCCGAGAGTCTGTGAACTCTAGAGAAGGCTTTATAGGTTCAAGCAACTCCTTTGTGTATACCTGTCAGGTATTGAGTACCAAATTGGGCTCATACCATTGAGACCAGTTGAGGTCGAGATTTAGTAAGGGGGAGTCTATGTACTCTAGAGGCTTGGGGGATCCAAGTACACCCTAATGATAATCATTTGTTAAGTGAGACTCAAGTTGAGCTCCTTATTGTAAAATCTCTGCTTTAAGACACAATAGAAAGGCCACCACTGAAGGCTGGACTAGGAGACGTAGTCCAAGAGGATTGGGTGAACTCCTTATTAAATTTGTTTTTTTTTTGTATTTTCTTACTGTGTTTCTCTTACTGTTTCAAGTGTCTGTGTATTTCGCAATCTTATCAATCCATTGCTTAAAATAACATAAACACACCCAGCACATGGGTTTGTAATACCTTCATTAATTAACTGAGATCATTCATGAGTGATTTTCAGATCACTAATAATGATTTATAATGATAGATAGAGACCGTCACCATTTCATATGAGCAATGGTGACAAACCATAGCCTCCATCATCAAAAACTGAATGTCACCAAAGGTGGTGTCACCAAAAGTATAGGTGTTATGGTAACACTAAAGGTTCGTCACGAATATTGATTATAATGATGGATAGTGACCATCACCATTTTATATGAACAATAATGATTTATTGTGATGGATCTTTCATGGCCGTCACTATTGGTGCATATATATGGTGATGTTTGTTGACCATCACCAAAAGACACATTTCCAGAAGTATAGGTGTTGTGGTGACATTCAAGGTCCATCATGAATAATGACTATAATGACAGACATCGACCGTCACCATTTCATATCAACAACAACGATTTATGGTTACATACCTTTGAGGTTTGTCCCTAATGATGCATATATATGGTGGCATTCGTTGATTGTCACCATTTCATATTTTGGTGAGGGTCAAAAAATGTCACCAAAGCTCATTGGTGATGGTCAAAACCACATTCCATATGGATGTCAAGGCATGAAGGAATCGAACCACCAACCTCCTGCTTGTAAAGCAGGTGCTCTTCCATTGAGCTAGCACCCTATGAAGAATTAGACTTTTAAAAATTCGACCTTGAAACTTCATTAATTGTAAATTATACAAATTTCAATAAATTAAAGTCTCGACAATATTTTACTAAACAAGCAAAGCAAAATCGAAGCTGCAGGTCTCTACCTAATAGTTATGGAAGTTATGAAAAGTAGGTTGAGGGAAAAATAATTATGTATAAGAGAATCAATATGTTCAATTGAATACTCAATTATAAGTGAAACTCTGAAGACATTTATAATCTATAAATGGCCTATAACTAGAAAATGCACCAAATATTGCAAAGGAAATGTCATAAGTTGATAACATATGGAAGAAGAACATTGATGAAGATAGATGCAATATGTTATGGGTTGAGTGAAAGAAAAATCTCAATGTTGTTGTTGTTTGGTGTTTATATATCTGAATGATATCTAAACTTCTGTGCAAATATAACACGAACCTCTGGAAACCATGAATGACATATATATACATATATACATACATACATACACACACACACACACACACACACACACACACACACACACACACACACACACACACATATATATATATATATTCCCCCTTTACATAAACCAACATGCAATTTGGAATTTCACAAGTCTACACTCAAAACATGACAACAACCAACAAATAAAAGAAATTGACTTGGACAAAAAGCAATAGCTTCACCTTCATTCCTGAGTTGCTTTTGTTTATTTGAATTTGACTCGTGACATTATTTATCTGACAAAGAATCAAAATCATCACTACCATTAAATTCATCGAACGCAGACTTTAGATATCCCACTAATATCTGTGTTTTTGTTGCCATACCTGAAAACCATGGAGTTTCCTATCGATAGTAGAATAAGATGTGTGTATGCTGCTTAAGAACACTTTCCTTATTAACCATTGTTACCTGACAAAAACCAAAGAGACAACACAATATCAACGTACACAAAATCCCCTACCATAATATAATCATAACTTAGCAAATAAGTCTAAAATATGTTCTTAATTAATAAACTTTGTATTTGGAAATACTGTTTCTTTAGATTTAAAAAAGACTATGTTGTACAACACTTTTGTCTATTTATCCAGGCAATTATATTTAGCACATGTCACACAGTAGCAATCTATAGTACCTAAAGTAAAAAGACTAATTTTCTCAAGAAAATAGATTTAGAAAAGAGTTTTGAAAAATATAAGTTTGTCATCAAAGCTTTAATTAATTTAACAAAAAACTAGTTGAAGTTTGAAAACCAAAATCATTCATAGGAAATGAATAGGACAATGGCCAAAGTCGTTATTCAAACAAATAAAGCTAGAGTCACTATTTCCATTGCAGATAACTGAAATTTGGGCAGCGGTCTAACAATTAGAGCTTATTTTATGGGAAGACTCATCAATACCATCATTGTTTTCCACGGTGTATTGTGTCTCTAGATCCATATAAGATAGATTTCCATTCTCAAGTTCTACCTTTCAAGTACTGATTTTTGGATCACCCCTTAAAATGCAATTCTACCACTCCATTTTGTTTTGTTTTTTCAAGATAATTGGCAGGACCTTCCCATCCTCTTTTTTACATAATCAATAACCATCCATAAATGATATAAAGAATAACAAATACACAAGAAAGGCCAAAGATTTTCTTGTTGTATACCTATGTTCTAGGACTCATTTGACCTTACTAGTGCAAAGAGGTCACCCTAAAAAAATAACATCCATGTGTAATTTAATTTTTTTTTTTAAATTAAGTTCCATGTAAACCAATCAAAATATGAACATCCTTCTAATCAATAAAATCTTTGACTTAAAATAAAAGTGGCTTAGAATTGAATGTTATATCAACCATGTCAAGTAACTAGCATCGGGTGAGAAATAAAATCCATGCATATTGGATTAGTGAAATAATTGATTTGGTAAAGCTCAAAAACAGATGACTTAGAGCTAAGAAATGCAAATAAATGACTTATAACTAAGATATGAGGTTTCCCTTTCAAACCTATCGTTAAACAACTCTTCTTTATGTCACTTACCATTAAAAATTTTCTGATACCAGGTGGAAATGGTATTGTAACATTAACCTCTGATAGTCTGTTTCCACAATTACTTCTCAAGATCTGCTCCATTACCAGCATTTGGGGCTAGATACAATACATGCAAAAACCATCAACATGAAAATTAAATCTACATCCTTGTAAAAATATGGGAGGAAAAGAAATATCCACAAATTGAAACTGACTGTAGGATACCTCATTCCTGCAACATGATTATCTTGTCATGAACAATAAAAAAATAAATCAGGAGAAATGTAATTTTTACCATATTTCAACAATGAAATATTTTGCATATTCTATGAATAATTGATGAAAAAAGTCAGCTAAAGGTTGTTAGCATCAAGATTATAGTAAAACATAAAGGAACTGCTCCAACACATATATAATCCTAAACATAAGTATCTATACATATAAGTATTTATTGAGGACATCATATTTTGTGAAAATATGGAAGTCAAATCTTTGAAATAAGACAATTTATGGTACCACTGCCTTATGAAGTCCATTCATTCGACTATATACAAAGATCATTCAAGAATTAATTCAAAGTTCAAAGTTCAAACAATTAACATGTAGCCTAAAAAGGCTCAGATTTGAAAAGGAGATAATCCGAAGATATAGACTATATATCTCACATTTATATATCCTAATTTCTAGACATTGAAATGACACTTTTTAGCATACTATTATGAATTTAGCCCAAAATGATAGAAAAAATATTGATGGTTATTTTGCTAATATTGAAGTTTTATACATGCATTTATTTAAACAGATAGCTTGAAATCTCAAACATATCTAAGGATGCACACAATATGTTGCATCTTTAGTGTTGATGTGTGAACTTGAGACAACTAAGTCCAACATTTAACAGTTTGCCTACAATATGCACTAGCCGAATAGGTGAACAATAGTATTGTATGTATGTGTTATGAATATATGTATTGCAGGCCAATAAGTGTATGGTTAGAACAGTCATGTCCAACCCTTCCAAGTTTGCCTATAATTTGCACTAGTCTAATAGGTGAATAATAGAACGTGGGTGTGCATTCTGTATCACTTACTTAAATCCAACACCTTAAGCATAGAAATTTCAAAGAATATGTCCAAAACTGGTAGGTAATTTGAAAAATGAAAGAGCTGGCTTGATTGTTTCTAGAGAAGATTAGATTCTTACATTGTTCAATGTAAATTCATGACACTTTTCCAAGCTTAGATGGAACAAAAAGAAACCAAGCTAGAAGGTTATTTAAAGAATCCTTACATAGCCATGGTAAAATGTTAGCCATTTTTTGTCAAAAAGCATAAATGTAAAAACTTTAAGAAATTCAGTGAAGAGATTGTAGAAATATTCTTATCAAACCACTAATCTAAACAAAGCTAGGAAATATTGCTTTGTAAAAGAGATATTCATGGTCAAATTAAAAATAAAGTGGCCTTTTATCATAGTTAATGCACTAGTTCTCATGTCGTAGTGTCCCAGGGCATGCGAGGGACTACAGGGAGCGCTTATGTACATCTAGAGAAGAGGTGAAGAGACATCGAGCTATAGTTAAGAGGACTATAGGCAATGAGGGGAAGATCCTTGAGGTACCCAACCTATTGGATTATACCTTGCCACGAGATTCATGAAGAGAGAGTAGCAGGACTGACAGATGTGGGTAGAGACAGATGCAGATGAAGTAGCAGAGAGTGCTATAGTGCAAGATTCCCCCGGCAGTGTGAGGCTAGTAGGTTGCAATAGTGCGAACCTAGTTGTAGTCACAAAAGAGTCCTACTATAGTCATGAAGGGAGAACTAGCCATAGTAAAAGGCAGCCCTAACCGCAGTCAAAAGGAGGCTTAGCCATAGCAAGAGAGAGGCCTAAGACGCAATCTAGAGAGAGGCCTAAGATGTAGTCAAGAGAGGCATAAAGATGTAGTCAAGAGAGGCCAGATACGCAACAAAAGGAAGTTTCTTATCCACATCAAAGGAGGCCCCAATCCATAGCAAGAGGGAGGCCCTTATTAGCCATCAAGAATAATCATATAGCCATAGTCAAGGAAGGTCTAAAGCAACACTCAGAGAGGCCCTAGACATAGTCAAAAGGAGGCCCTAGCCACTGCAAGAAGGAGCCATAAGACAACAAGAAAGAAGCCCTAGAAGCAACATGGAAGTCTTATGTTTTGTTGTAGGTACAACATGTGAAAGAGAGGTTGTTTTGAGTGTTGTTCTTGGGTGCTCTTGTAGGGAGAAAGGCCGAAGTTTGAAGTTTAAGATCACAACAAGAAGAGGCATTTAATGTGGGTGAAATAGGATTGTTCTTTAGCCATTCCAGGAAGACTGAAGGGCTTAGAAGAGGTCGAGTATCTTGCTTGAAGCTTCAACTAAAGGATGACTTAACTTAATAAAACTCATGATGGCCTTCTACAATCAGATACTTATGATCGAACTCAACTCTTATTATTGGGACTTATCCCAGTGTCTTGATTGGTGTGATATAGAGGACGAATATGATCTCCCTTTCTCCATTGGATTCCTCCCACCTTGAAAATCAGAAGGGGACATAATGAATTTCATATACACATACTTAATAGATATATATTCCCAATATCTTGCCATTTGCTAGTTGCGCATGCTTGAGCTAGGCTCAAGAAATTAGTCAATCTGGTGCATGCGTATCCCTACTTATTCTCCACATGCCTCCGGGTGGATCCCTCTATCCCTGCAGTGCCAACAAAAGGGTTTGGGTACAGTAAGGGCTGCTAGCTAGTTTTTTGAACCTCTGTATTTACATCTATTTTCACCTGGCCTCACCCTACTCCCATCTCTAAGTATTCTCAAATTAAACCAACTACACAATCAGAAACTCTGTTCTTTTTTGGTATCTCAAAATACTTTTCAAACGTAAAATTACAACACACTGTCACAAGGAGACTACTCATGGTTTAACATATCAAACTTGACATCTCACATTAACAATTTCCTTTTATGTGGTGCCAGTCCTCTGCCCAAGCCCTGGAACCATGGCTAAAGGGGTGTACTACATGAACGAGGGTTTGCACTGCTAGTAAACTTAATTATAACTAATTATGAGAACAAGATAGCATTTTTTATATACTAGATTGCTTAAATTAAAGATTAGCTTCCTATATGAATTATAGTGCACTGATAGAAACAAAGATAGTTTCCAACAAAAACACCCAAAAAATTAGCAAAAGTCATAGGAGACACTTATTTCACTTCTTCGGTGCTGGTCTTTGAAGATCTCCTCCATCATCATCACTTCCACATTCATCCTCTTGCACCTAAAGAGCTGCAGGTACCACTCTGCCCCTGTTTCTTGAAATTTCTCTGATAGGAGTCTCTACAGCCTTCTCAGAACAAGGAATCATAAATGGACTGGTTCTATGAGGCATCAACACACCACTTTCAACAGCTTCCATCATCAACTTCCAGTATTTAAAATCAAACTGAAAAACAAATTGGCTGTAATAAGCTTCTCCATATGCCATTTCTGTAGCTCTGGGATCATTTCTGGGGACAAACAAATGTCTTCCATTTTCATTGACATTTATTTCAACTCTACCATTCTTTACTAGAAATTATAACGCAAAGATGTTTTCTATTGTCTGGGAAAATGATATTCTATTTAGAACCAAATTATCTAATTTGGCTTGCTTTTGTTTTCGCAAAATGTTAAATATTCTTGCCCTATTCTTGTCTGTTTCTGATTTTTCATCTTCCAAGGACTCTTTCACTACTTTAGGTCGAGTGATTTCTGTTGACATAGTCTGTTTTCTTTGTACTATAGCTTTCCTTTGCTTGGGTTTATTATCCATTCCTCCAAGCATAGTGAAAATTCCTACCACATCTTCGAAAACATAAGCAACTAAAAGCCCAAGATTTATTCATGATATTTGGGTTTGATCGTAATTTCCCTCCAAAGACCTACTTCCATATTTCTGGTCACTACAGTTTCTTAGAATATCACTACTAATAAAATCAACTGGAGTAGCACCATCATTGCTTTGTGATCTATTAACAGTAGCGAGGAGTGTGGATGTGAGATCAAAGAGTGTATCAGCATCTGCAACTTGCTCACGAGGTCTCTGAATAAGATTGTGCAAGCTTTCCACTTCACTAATTATAGCCTCAAATTTACCAGATTCTACTTTTAAAATATTTTCTCTCTACTTAGCAATCAAAGTCTTGAGGGCATGATAATGGGACCTTAATATACGGTGTTGCACCATACTCTAATTGTTACCTCTACATGCAGTAGCATCTTGTTTCTCTCTCGGGGGTTTATTGTGGCCTTGTTGTGATCCTTTTACCCCACGAGAGGAATCTTGCACTGTCTAACTCAATGTTTCTTCCTCTTTAACTCTAGCTTGGGTACCAAGCCTTCTACCCATCCTTTTTATCACCTACTTTTGGAGTTGAGAGAAATGAAAATATTCAACCAAAGCTGGAAGGAAGGGCTTGAAATTGAGATTTTTGACTGAAGAATTTCCGTGAAATGGAAAAATAACAAGAAAATATTTTCGTGTTGCATTGAAATGATGGAGGGTAGGGAGTTGTGATTTCCCCTACCCTGAGAAGTCTTCTTTGTAATAGAAGAGGGATGAAGGCCCACTACAGTGGATTCAAAGTCCCAAGACATATGCATTTTCGAATGAAATGCGTAGGTGCAGTGTGCCAATTAAGTGTGAGGATTGGGGGAAATGACACATGTGGGAGAGTGGCCATATTATTGAAGAATTTTTTACATTGAGGAAGGACACCATTTGAATATGGTAATAATGTCAATTCTAAATGGTACTGATGGTTCCCTCACCCTTCAGTTTGAGAAATTTAGCATGGAGAATTTCCAACACCACTTGCTCATCTACATGAGGGACTTTACAATTTGTATATCTTTGTCTCAATCCCATGGAAAATATATTAGTGTGAGGATCCACTGTTTCATGATCCATCTATTGGATGCTTTGCTGAACTTGAGCTTTATAAGGAAATCTCTTTAGATATCCAGAATGTCTTAGAAATTTATTTAAATAATTATTGTCTTGCAACAATTTTTATTGATGATAAATTGCTTGGTAATGTACACATGCATAGAAGAGTGTGTCTGATGGCATGGATACTCGGCCTTTCAGGTCAAAATGGCCACCTCTAAAGATAATATTTGGAATATCCTTTGAGCCTTTCTTTGAGATGGTATCCAAGAAGTTGGAGTGAAGACATCAAGGAACTCTATATTTTGACATATTCCAGCTGAATCGCCAAACATGCAAGAGAAACTAAAACCAGGGGTTATATAAGTAATAGGCCCAGTGTATGGGAAATCCAGGCTTTTAGAGGAATATTTCTGCATTTAATAATTGGATGAGGATGAATATTTATGTTAAACTATGTGTTGTTATTGATATGTTTGGACATTTTGGGTGAACACTTGGCCCATCTTCAAGAACATCCAATAACTTTCGAGTCCAAGACAAATTTAAAGAGATCATTTATCAAATTAGATGTCCAGCTATGAAAGAAAATCAAGTTTTGGAAGAGATACATTGTAGTACTATCAAAGTAGATTGTGGACCATGTTAGAAAATGGATCAAAAAGGTTTTCAGAGTGTCTGCTAAAATTTGACATTTAGCATTTTCTTAGCATTTCATTATCAACTTTCATGGAGGCAAAAAATGACAGGAGAAACTTGCATAATAATGGCAGCCACTAGAATGAGAAACAAGATGAATTAGCGAAATGGAATATGTTGCTATGATGCCACATGGGAAGATACTTATTACTCTCAACGTGGTTGTACAGGAAAAATAGTTTTTTCCTTTGAGTATAGTTGATGTATGGTAATGTAATGGTCGTTTCCCTACTGCAATAAAACAAATATATATCAATCTCAAGGTGAAATAATAACACCAGTATATCTCCAAATGATATGGGCTATGTGTTGTGCTCAACAACTAGGAAAGTCTCTATCGGTCATAATGCGATGAAGCGAGGGGTTCAGGTTTCTATGCCAGTCTTGTCAAAGTATATCAATACAAGTGATGAAAAAACATATGTTCAATTCCATGGAACATATTTCATTACTTGTCCAGGATAAATCCACGAACATAGTTAAGAAACATAATCAAAAGAAAGTAAATATGTAGTTTATTTAAATAAATGTGGCTTGAGGGGAATACATATGCACCAAATTACAAAATGCGAAAGTCAAAGTTTTGTATAAAAGTTTTAAATTAAAAAAAATCAAACAGTTGCCAGGAAGTTTAACGAATGCAACTGCCCAACGCTCATCCAATGCCCATTTGAGGAGGGTCAAATCCATCCATCAATATGAAGAGATCTATAAAAGAAAACAGGGACTTTGAAGAAGGGATTCCTGATTTTTCATACCCAAATGTTGTTTGATTATTGAGAAAGGGCCTGACGAGTTAGTGATGGTTTCCCTTTCGTTTTTGTTCTTTTAATGCTGAGATTTTTGCTAATATGATGTCATTGGTGGACCTTACTATACGACGCTACACCATACTCTGATTGTTACCACTGCATGTGATAGCATTTTCATTCTCTCTCAAGGGCTTACTATGGCCTTTTTGTGATCCTTTTACCCCATGAGGGGAATATTGCAGTGTCTGACTCAATGTTTCTTCCTCTTTAACTCTATCTTGGGTACCAAGCTTTCTACCCATCCTTTCTATCACCTGCTTTTGGAGTTGAGAGCAATGCAGAAATTCAACCAAAGCTAGAAGGAAGGGCTTGAAATATATGTTACTAGAAACCAAAAAGGGGAAATGAAACGAGAAAAAATAACGAGACGAGAAATGGAGTTTGGAGGTTTCACATTCAAGAAACGAGGAGAGAGAAAAAACAAGAAAAATATGAAACATAAAACCAAGAATTCATCATTGACATTCTCAAATACTATGTTTCATATGTAGTTGCTCATAGGCTTTAGCTACTCACATGGTCCATTCCTTAATACTTATAGTGATCAACAAAGCTTCCATTGCTCACATAAGCCATTCTTGAATACCCATGTTTGATCCTCTAGGCTGGCAAATACAATAGTGAAGAAACACTTGGCATCGAATTCAAGTTTGATTTAGTCTTTGCATTTTCCGGATGAGTACATGATCCCACATACATTGTATATATTCTTGGATGTGACTTGAGTGGATCTCAAATCTGGGATCTATTGTAGCATTTGCCACACAGTTATTGGGTTATTGTTTTCATGGTTGGGTAACAAGATCGTAGAGATTGAGTTGATCTCCATTGGATATAGAGCCAAAAATAGAGGGTTGTCTTGAACTATTGCCACTTTCAGAACCATAAATACTACAACATGTGTTTGAAGACAAAATCTAAAGAGAAGACTTTCAAAACTTTATCTTTAATCCATTATAATAGAAAACTAATCTTTATAATAATAAAAATAATATATTTTAAAAGTATAGTTGAACTAGATATTGAATTGCTAGTTTGTGAGAAAAAAATTAACTAAATTATTTAACTACTAATTTATAAAAACATATATAAAATATCTATACACATTACTAATTTATAAAAGAGATTTGATCCCTTTAGGGTGTTGGTATATCTGAAATTAAGATGGATCTAGGCTAGTATATATTATTTACAATAATTATTGTTAAAGTGTATAATGGTTATCTCATATTTGTATTTGCTTTTGATTAATAATTAACATATGTGTCATGTTTTATATTAATTTTTTAATGCTCATATATATTTTTTTGTATAGTAAATTATTATGTATTTTAATAGTAATTTAGATTTTTCTTTCTTGATATTAGTAATTTTTTATTTTTGATTTATTCTTTGATCCATTTTTAATTGTTATTAGTCAATTTTCCAATAACAAGTGTGTTGGTCAATATAAATGAAACAATTTATTAATTGTGATTTTTTAATTTCTACTGATTAAATATTATATATAAATATCACCTGTGGTTATAATATACCAAACCATTCATTTTTAGTTGTTAAATGTGATTATGTTAAAATAACTTTTAAAAGAATGTTATCACCCATGGTTAGAACTTACCAAACCATTCTTTTTTAGTCCCTAGATTTGTTTATGTTAAAATAACTTTTGAAAAAATGTTATCGCCAATAGTTTTGTTATATTCCTTGGTTTTGTACTTTATATTAATTTAATTTACTAGTTTTTGCACATGGTTTTATTAGATTCCATGGTTTTGTACTTAATATTTATTTAATTTATTAGTTTTTTCTCATCAATTTTCTTTCATAAATTAAAACGAGTGAGAGAGACCTTGAAGTCTTGAAAGGAAATGTCATAATCTAGGTATTTTATTCTAGGCCACTCTTAATATATTTTTGGTTGTTAGATTTTTGTTGCAAGAGACCCTTTCCACCTGGGGTATATGTTATAATATTTGGCATTTTAACTCAGTCAAAATAAAACAAAATCAAATCAAATAAAAAAAATAAAAAAACATAAAATTCTCTAGTGCATGGTTTTTTTTTCTTGTCCATTGTTTTTTCCCATGGTACTCCTAACCCATGGTTTTTGTCCATGGTATTTTTGTGCAATGTAGCCTATTCAAAGGCTAATAACTAAAGAAACCTAGATCCATTTAAACTATGGATCAAGCATTGAGAGGATCAAATCTCTTCACTTAAAGAGGTTTGTAGCTCGAGAGAGAGAGAGAGAGAGAGAGAGTCGATGCTCGATAGAGATAGATCTACGTTGGTTATTTATAAATGAAGAGGAGTGTTTTCTTGTAGTAGTACTCCTATTTGTTTTGTATTTAAAATTTATTAAATGATGGATTTCTATTTTGTATTTTGATTTTTGGGACTTCTTTATTTTTGTAAATTTACAATGATTTCTATCACTATTTTTATGTAATTATGAAACTTTCCATATTTATCATAGTCGAAATTATGTTTGTATTATAGACATATTAATCAATAGCTTGTTGCTCTTAAGCTTTATTATTACAAATTACCTGACATAATCTCTCTTATCACCGATGAAAAAAGTATTTATGGGATAAAACTATTAATGGGATGGATAATAGATAATTATTATTTTTTATATCTTAAATTAATGTCTTTGGTTGAGGATATTTAATATTATAAATAATCTAATAGTTGATAAAAGTTTTTATAAGATGGTTTTATCAAAATCCTTTTCCAATCATTTGAGAGGTTTAACAATACACTGCTACACATCAATGGCTACAATTAAAAAATAACATAACTTTCACTAATAAAATCCCTAAATAATCAACTTGTTAAAGATATATTAAACGCTATTGCAAGGTGTTGTCATTAGGGAGAACGCCCAACCTACTTGTTAGCACCTAAGCTATATATGGTTGACTTCTAACCATAAACCATGAAAATGACTTGGAAAACTATCCAAAAAACCAAACTTTGCTTTTTATGATTCATGTCGACGTATTGCAAATAAACCAGATTAACATTTTCCATAAAACAGTTTCAAGAAACGAACCATTTTTGGAAAACCCAGTTTCTTGCATTAAAAAAAGAAAACTACCATATAAAACACCATTTCCGTATCGTTCCATTTTTTATCCTGTTTTTTTAGAAATGACGATTTCCATTCTGTTTCTGGTAATAGAGCTTGAAATTGAGATTTATGATTGAAGAACTATCATGAAATCAAAACAGAGCAAGATGATCTTTTCATGTTGCATTGAAATGGAAACAGAGCAAGACAATCTTTTCGTGTTGCATTGAAATGGGAGAGGGAAGGGAGTTACCTTGAGAAGTCTGCTTTGTTGTTTTTTACATTGTTTTCCTTTTGGGTTTTTCCGGTTTACTACCAAACTACTATAAAAGTTCAGCTTATATTTAATATACATTTCCTTGCCAATATAGTAATTGTAGGGCTAGTTCAGTTGAAGCTAAATTCTTGAAAAAGCAAAACCCAAATAACCTAATTTCAGGTGAAAAAGTTGGTAGATTGTCTGAAGCAATTGAATTGGAGGAAGAAATTAAAGGAGAGAAAAGGTACCTATGCAAGTATTTTCTTGGGCTCTTAAAAGAAGACCAAGGCTTCTGATCCTTCCATTGTGGTCCAAATTTTCCCAAGAAAAATAGATCCATGTTTTGTGAGAAATCCATTGAAGAGATCCTCCTCAATCTTATCCCTCAACGTATCCAAATTCAACCATGAAACAATAACTGCCAATGAATCACTTCAACATTTCATGTGAAAATATAAAACAAATTTGCAAATCATATTTAAGAATGGCAATCGATCTAAAAACACTAAAAATTGATCTAGCAACCTGTACCTGTTTCCATATAGCCATAGATCAGATTGTTTTTTCAACTACTCAAGATTCATTCGAATACACTAAGGCGGGGAAGAAAATGCGACATAATGGTATTGCCTCCTTTTTCAACTACTCAACATTCATTTTGAATACACTAAGGGGGGGAAGAAAACAAGCAGAAATTAAATGTTTAGTTTGGATGATCGTTAAATTTTTTAACTATAATTATTATTTTTTTATAAATTTAAAAACATTATATTTTATGAATATATCAAAATGTATGGGATGTATATTTTCTTATCTTATTGTATACTCATTTCAAAAAATTATATTTTTTATTTTTCAAAGTTACAAAATAATTAACCATGTTGTATGTTGTAATTTTAAACAAATTCAGATTTGGATTTTATATGATTAAACAAAAAACTATAAATATTTTTTTTATTAATGTTTAAACTATATAATACTAATATTATGGGTTTCCATGTTATTTAAACAAATGAGATTTGGTTTTATAATTATTATGTTAAACTTTAAAGCTAAAAATTAAATTTTAACAATGCAATCTTTTATAACCAATTTGGATGTAGTTCATTGTTATGGCAATAATAATCTCATGAGTTTTTCCTTGGCATAAATCCTTTGTAATCATTTTGGTTGTAGTTCATTGTGATGGTAGTAAAAAATGAATCTCATGAGCTTGGTCCCACCCACACATTGGTATAGTTCTACCCCAGGAACAATTGATCTTTCTCCATGAATCGGTAATATTGTACCAAGAAGCACCATAATGTATGGCATTTCTATTTCCCACAATTGAAAAAGCACTAGAAATCCTTCTACATGGGAATTTTTCTTTCATATTGTTGAACTAAACATGGCAAGACCTTCCTGTGGCAACAAGAATTTATGAAACCCTCGTCCCACCTATCACGATATATCTTAGAATCTATCATGTTGGAGTGTAGTATCCCTAGTAAGCATATAAGAGTGTAGGGGAACACAACCTCAAAGTCAATGGGAAGCCAAGCGGAAAGGTTTGTGCATATAAGAGGGATACCTCGATTACATAGATGTGGTTTTCTAATCTTTTTCATTAATCAAATGTATATTTGAGGGGGAATTTAACCATAAAAAATGCTTGACTGAATTTTCCTACACAAGGGTTGATTCTACTTCGAATTTTGATACTTTGTGTTTAATCACTTTAATGTCATTACATATAACTACAATCTGCAAGTCCTTGTCTCATTTGATCTCATTTTATTTCAATTCTGAAGTGACTAAGCCTTGAACCCCAAATCCTCATAGCTAAGATTTACAAAGTATGCATTGCCTCATTTCCTCTCATTTTACTTCAGTTAAATGGAGCAACTATGCCTTAGCCCCAAACCCACACAACTAAAATTTGCACATTATAGAATCCTCTCTCTCCTAAGCTTCGTACACTACAAAATCCTCTCTCTCCCAATATTTGCACACTGCATAATCCTCTCTCGCACTGGTATTGCACTTGGTTTAGATATACTTTTCTTAGAAGAGAAGTAATGTCTCACTAAATACCTTACAGGTTAACTTATCATCTGATCCCATTACATTTTCCAAGCATTGAGGACATTAATAAAATTTCAAAATTCAATTTCATACTCATTTGATGTAATCACCATGTTCCATCAATTTCAGGTAAACTCTACAAATAAATGTAAGTAATTATTTTGATTTTTTTCAGTGACTCTAAATTAGCAAGTGAGAAAGTTGCAGAAGCATCTTTATTTTTAAAGTACAATCATCCAAAAAAACTCATCAAAGACTAAAAATAGGTTAAAACCTTTATGGAGTGAAACATATTATTGGCATCCTCGAGAATAACACTACTTTCAGAAGTTGGGTTCAAATTTTACAACAAATGCAAGAACCAAAGTGAGAATCTTATTTTAAAGTTTTCATAACAGGTATTATAAAAAAATTTAAGCACACAATACAATTTTTTTGTATCTAGTATCATTTTAGATAGAGAAAAGTACTCGTTAAGATATCTATGACGTGAGTAAGAACTGCTACCCACATACTTCCAAAATCATCATGGACATTTGCAGATTAAAAAGGGAATTGATTAGGCTACCTATGACTAAATAAGAGTTATTCCCCACCTTTCCAAACTATCATGTACATTTAAGCTATCAGATTTTATCAACATCCTTTCTATGATGCAACACGCTAAAAATTTCCATTATATTTATGTATTATATGAGTTGATGTACTTGTAAGGTGCATAAATTCCAAAATAATTCTCCAAATACCCATGTTTCCACTAAATTAATTGTTTAAGTAAGAGACACATTTTATTGTAGGAAGCATGCATCAATCAAACACTACTCTACTCATAGTTTACAAACCCAACCACTTTTGTATACAAAAACACATTCAACACTAATCCACAATAACAAACAATGCTGAAAACAATATTCTTCATCAAACATCTACCAATGCATAAACAATGAGGAGACAATAGACACATCAAATATGCGATCAATGAGTTGTTTAGTCAATTTAGTGTCCTGTTGAAGCCCCGAAAATCGGGTCTACAACAAGGGGGATACCCACCCGGTCTGGACCTTGGTTGGCAGCTCCTTATCCGTTTGGTATAGCGGATCCGACTGGGGATAAAGGGACCAGTTGCCTGACCTTGGGTGTGTGTGTGTGTGTGTGTAGAGCTTGAACTATGCTAATCTAAGGAAAATTCAAAGCAAATCTAATTTAGACTCTTTAAACTAACATTATGCTATTGATCCGAATGGAAAATGGCATCAACCCATGGTACTCATCCACCCATATTATTCATTGCCCCATGGAATTTACCCATGGTATTGTAAATGGCATCCACCTGTGGTATTGTAAAATCCACCCATGGTATTCATTCACCCATGGAATTTACCCATGGTATTTGATGAGCCCCAATTTTGGTACAATTTGGGCTCATTTTGGCCTATTTTACTTGCTCAAACCATTCATTTTTATTTTCTTATGCATGCATTTCTTAGTTTATTCATGTTGTTTGTAGGAAGGAGGTTAGACACTTTATCTACGTGACTAATGCATTATGATTCCAGGTTTTGGCATTAAAAAGGGAGCAAGAGACAACGAAAAAGGGGATAAGGAGACAATGAGGTGGCACTGCTGATTTTGTGAAGAGATGTCCACGGTCTTGGGACATTCCTCGTGATTCCCACCAAGAACTCCGAGCTCCAATCCATCTCCCCTCCGAGCTTAAGAAGCAGCCAGCTGTCCTACAGGAACAACAGTCATAAACTGTTCTACAGGAACAGTAGTTATGACTGCCCTACCGGATCCGCAGTTAGACTCTAGTTGGACAGCCGAGCTCCTAAAATCAAGGGCACTTGGTGGATCATCGTTTTTGTATAAGTATGAAGGCCTTATCCTTAGATAGGTTGTTGAAACTCTCATATTGTTATTGTAATTTTGGGAGCACAGTTCAGTTTTCGTTCCTTTTTGTAAGCCAATTTGGCATGACATCAGATTATGAATAAAGAAGGCAGTTTGTGATCTAGTTTTGAGTTTCTTAAGGAGACTATAGCTCTCAGGTTAGGGCCCAACCTGAGAGCCATAGATCCCCTCTGTTGTAGTGTTGTTTCCATTTCATTTCCAGCACTTTAAGTTTTCGTTTGCACATGCAATTCGAATTACAGTTTGGTGATTTGGTTTTCTTATGAGTAGGATAGATTTTGCTTATGGTACAGTTGTTTCCACTTGCTTAGTATAGCAGAGGATAGATACCATCAATTGGAGCTCCAACAAAATGGTTTTTAAGGCTCACTGCCATCTCTCTTGAAGATTGGGGTGCAGTCCATAACTAGCCACCAAAAACACGCATTACTTTACTTGATGATTGATGCAATACAGTCACGGTTTTGATTAGATGCTTCCTTGTCATTCACACCTGCACACATACTTTCATCACAGCCTCATGCATATTTCTCTTCGCGTTTTGGATTGCTGTTCATTGAATTCATGGCATAAGTAATTTAGGTTGATGCATTTTCGGGTTGGTGACAGTCATAATCATTTGTTTCATTTACACTCCTCTTTCTCGTTCCATTACCATCTCCTCCATCTTGATCATGCATGCAAGCATATCTCCTCGACCTTCACTTCATTCTGTCCTCTCCCAAAGTCTTCCACTCCTCACGTAACTTCATTTCCTAACCTTTCATTGACATAACCCTTTACCTTCAACATACTCCCTACACCCATTTCCCATCTCATTCCTCCACTTCTGAGCCATCACCAGCCTTATCCCTACCTCACATATCTCTCCCTACCATTCCATCACTTCAAACCTCCACGGTAGGTCATCCTGTAGCAGTTTAGAGACATCCTGTAGAAACCTCTGAGTAT
>APFE031695501.1:0-10691 GCA_000404065.3 Pinus taeda | reverse complement strand
ACATCATTTTCTCTATCTTTGAAGCTTTCAAGAAATCTATTGCCCTTCATTTAGATTCATCCATTCTATTGATATTGATGATGGTAAAGTGGAAGTAATATAGTCACCTAATTACATTGTTGCAATGACTATAGTGGAGTAAGAAATATTATTGAAGTTGATAGGGACATCTCCTCACAAAAATAATTATGTATGCATCTCTCACCATGATGAATGTACATTTCCATTAAGCCTTTTATGAAATGCTAGAATTGGACATATTATTTATCATAACCTTGGTTTATTGAAAATGGATATCATTACTGTATTTTTGGAAAGAATAGAAAACAACCATTCCATAATTCGACCTCTAGAGCATACAAAAAACTTTGATTGATGTACTCTAAATGGTGTGGCCCTATGCTTGTTCCTTCAACTAATCGAAATAAATACATAACTACCCTAAAATGTATTGAATATATTATTGTAAAGTAAATTAGAATTTGTTAAAAAGTTAAAAAAAAAGAAGTCATTTATGGATTGAAAGAGAAGGACAATCACATATTGGATCTCTTCATAATGATAATGGAAGAGAATACAACTCTAATGAATTTCCAAACTATATTTTTCAACATTGGATTCCACATAAAACCATGGTTCCATACAATCCTAAAAAAAATTGTGTTGTTAGAAAAATGAAGATGAATGTGTTGAATATGGTTAGCTCAATGATGTTTTTCCCAAAATGAGAAGTTGATGTTTTGGGTTGATGTGGTTCTAAATAAAGTGTATGTGAAAAAAAAACCCATCTCATGCTCTAGTAAGTAAGACTACTTATATATGGTGGTATGGATACATTCCTTCAGTAAGGCATCTCATGCTCATTATTTCAGCCTCTTATGCCTTCGTTCCTAATGAATAAAGAAGAAAACTTGATTAAAGAAGTTGTAATTGCATCTTCTTAGTGTTGTGAGGTATAACTAGGGAATATCTTCTTTACAATGAGGTAAACAACAAGTTCATTATTTCTATATATGTGAGAGTGGGTCTAAGTGGACAAGTTCAAATGAGATGGCTCACTTGACATCCACAGAAAAAGGCTTATGGAGAAATAGTTTGCATAGAGAGAAGGTGTTGATTATGAAGATACTCTTTCCCCTAGAACAAAATGGACCACCATTTGAACTCCCTTGATGTTGCTAGCTTAGAATGGATGGAAATTTTTTCAAATATATGTGAGAACAACTTTCTTGAATGGATACGTGAAAGAGAATGTTTAAGTGGATAAACATGAAGGTTTTTCTTGTGAATGAAAAAGAAAAAAATGTGTAAACTTATCATATCCTTATATGGATGAAAACAAGCACGAGGAGCTTGGTATGAAAATATGATTGATCGTATTGTGTAATTGAATTTAAAATATTTTAATCTTGACGATGCAATTCTTCTCGCTAATAATGTTGATAAAACTATTTATATTGTGTGATAAATATATATGATTTGTTGATGATAGGGAAAAATGAAAACCATATAGAATGGATAAAGAATGAATTGAAAAATGCTTTTGGGATGAAATATTTGAGACACCTTCACTACTACTTGGGAATTGAGGTGACTTGACATCCAAGGTATATATTCCTATTCCAAAGTAAGTACATTGGAGAATGGTTGAATATGTTTGGCATGGCTAATGCAACCCTCTATCTACTATATTGGAACAAAAATTGAAGCTCACTCTAAAGGAAGGGAAAGAATTTGAGGGTGCTACCAAGTACAAATAGCTTGTGGGAAGTCAAATCTAGCCGGCAACTACGAGACTAAATATTTCATATGTTGTTGGAAATCTCTCATGCTTAATGTCAAAGTATTCTAAAGCACTACATTGGTCTCCTACATAAAGGGTTCTAAAGTACTTCACTAACTCAAGGCTTTGGACCCAAACATTCACGTGTGGATGACTTAAGTTCGATTAGATATTCAAACTTAGACATTGAAAAAGACAAATAAAATGGTGGACTTTGAGTTACCTCACCACCAGTCATAGATGAATAGTTGTCTCCTAGAGATCATGCAAACAATCAGTTTTAGTAGATTCCACCACATAAACAAATATGCATTTGTTGTATGGGAAAAAAAGGGAGATTTTTAGCTTAGAAGAATACTTGAGTATTTGTAGGAGAAACAAGAGAATTATAGTATTCTTCTCATCAACAATACTTCTAGAACCAAGTTGACCAAGAATCTTAGATTCTATAATGGAACCAACCACATTAACAAAAAAAATCAATTGATTGAATGTCATGTAGAGGCCATGACTATTTTTTTAATAAATTGTTCCACTAATGAGAAAATTGCATACATTTCACAAAAGCACTCTGAAAAAAAAGGTTAAAAAATTCAAAAAAAAATTTAGGCTTACAAACAAACCTTTAACATAGTGCAATGAACACAGAACTTAAAGCTTCAGGATTTTATCCCACAAATATAAATGTAAATATATAAAATAAGAAACAACACCCAACAATCATTACACATCAATACATCAATACCAGGCATGAAATCTGATTATACATCATGAAAACATTATTGTCACGTAATGCATGATCTCTATCAATGTTATCCATATGTTCCTACACAAATTATTGATAACAATCTTCTTTATGGTCTCAATGATCATATATTATACATATTTTTAAACATTTGAAAGGTTCCCCACCTGTAACGGATGGGTTAATAACTTTTGAGGACCTCAAAAAATTAAGTGACATGATCTTTGCAAGTATCACTTATAATATTATTCAAAAATGGACCTTGTTTAACTTGGTTATCATAAAAAAAAATGAAACAAAATAGTATATATGAGATGAGATAATGATTTTTCAAAGTAGGCATACTTCTAACAATGTTCTGCGTCACAAATTCAACCTAAAAATAATTATATCACTGAATTCCATGTTTCAGAGTTTTTAAGTATATAATTCATCCATAACCCCAAAGATTTTCATGTGAATGAAACTCATTCATTAACGAAGACATTACCAACAAATCTAGAGTTGTCTGTCTCATTTTGCTATCGCTGCCACTCACATAGTTGGACCAATTCAAGTATCAATAGATGGATAGGACAATAAATATTTTTACTTCAACCAAACGAAAAACGAAAGCTTAGGGGCGTAATTATGCGTAACACGTCAAAGATTATGCGTGTAATTATGCGTAGCACGTCAAACTGCCCCATTAGGTAATGTAGGCTTCTAACGAATATAATTCAAAACGAAATGTCGGCTTCTAACCCATATAATTCAAAACGAATATTTATACAGAAAGAAGATATCATTATCGCAATTACACCTTCCATCATCCACTACTGAGTTTACGAAGTTTTATGTATGCCTGAGATTTTCTTAGGCACGATTTCTTAAAAACTACCCGGTTTTATTTCATCCCTGCCTGCGTCTGGAAGCTTGGGAAAAACAGGACAAAGTTGAACATCTCTGGATTCTGGATCAAAATCTGCCCAGGCTCGATACTATTTTAGCATATACATATATCTGCCATAAATTTCTTGCGGGGCGTTCTCGGTGCTTTATTTAACTGTATATTGTAGAGTTTATAATATTTCGGAATAATGCAACCAAATCCCACGACATCACCTGCGATTGATCCCCAGCAGCAGCGACCTGAACAACAGTTTATGACGATCCCCCTGTCTCCTGCTCAGTCTGGGTCTGCCCACCAAGAACCCCAGGACCAACCTCAGCTTCTTATTATGCCGCCATTCCCGCGACAAGTAAACTCTACAGACGAGATTAGGACCCTCTGGATCGGAGGTTTGCAGCATTGGATGGATGAAAATTATTTGCATCAATGTTTTGCTATGACCGGGAACCTTCTTTCTGTTAAGAATCAGACTTAAGATAATTCGCAATAAGCAGACCGGACAATCAGAGGGTTATGGCTTCTTGGAGTTTGTAAGCCATGCAGCGGCCCAAATGGCTCTGCAAAATTACAATGGTCTACCGATGCCCAGGGTTGAGGAATTTTACAGGCTAAATTGGGCAACTTATGGCAGTAGGGAAAAACGTGCGGAAGAATTTACTATATTCGTGGGAGATTTGGCATCTGATGACACCGACGAGTTGTTGCAACAGACCTTCAGAGCTAAATACCCATCTGTAAAAGGAGCAAAGGTTATTACTGACAAGAATACAGGTCGTTCAAAAAGATATGGGTTTGTAACGTTTGGGGATGAGAATGAGCAAGCTCGGGCTATAACAGAGATGAATGGAAAGCTTTGTTCTTCTAGACCTATGCGAATAGGTCCTGCCATGAGAAAGCAGACTCCAGCTTATCAGCAACCGTCTCCTAAAGTGGACGAGTCAGCCTCAGAGAATGATCCAAACAATACGACTTTATTTGTTGGCGGCCTAGACCCCACTGTTTCAATCGAAACGCTGACAGAGACATTTGGCCAGTTTGGTGGTCTTGTGTATGCAAAGATACCTTTAGGCAAGCGTTATGGATTTTTCCAGTTTAGCAACAGGGCGTCTGCAGAGTTAGCATTGCAAGTGCTACATGGTTTAGTTCTTGGTCATCGACCACTTAGGGTTTCCTGGAAACGAAGTCCTGCAAACGAACAGGTGCAGCATGTTCAAATACAACAACCAGATCTAAATTAATGGAATGGGGCTTATCATGGTCATGGACAAGGATACAATGATACTTATGGTTATATCTCAGAGCCTCAACAAGTATATCCATATCAGTGGACTAGGGTTGCTTATGGTGGTATATACAAGGATCCGATGTTCTTTATGGTTATGCACACAACCTGAAAATTCAGTTAGGTACATTAATACCTTTCGGGATACAAATTATCAGCAACGTCCACAGTGAATTAGTTATATTTTTTTCTCGTTATTGTTGCATTTAGATATTATTATGTTTTGTTCTTAAAAAGTAAATAACATGTTTTTAATGAAAAAAATAAAATTGCTTTCATATAAATATCTAGATAATTTAGGAAATCTCACATTATTGTTTATGATGGGGCCACAAGATCTATTTAGATATGTTTATATGTCGCAACTTATACATCAAATGGGTGAAATTTGGAAGTTCCATCCTATGCATTTGATGGTTCAAGCGTGGTAGCCATGACAATAAGGCCCCATTGCACAAAAACTTCTCTATTTGAAAATATTATGACTCTGCGTGGTTCAGCCATTAAAGCATTGTCACCATACACGGGTGATCAAATAATTAAAGAAATTCAAACACGGCGTAGAGTATGTTATTTGATTAGAAATGTTCCTTGATCAGAAAAGGAAGAATGAGTCACATGATTATCTTAAAGAAAGGGATGTGGAATAAAGAATTTTAGATGCACGGGTGCCAAACACCATCATAGAGAAATACCCAAACTTCACTTTATTTGTTGTGGAAGATATAGACATGATTCATCAACACATAGAATCCCTTAAGAGAATAAAAGACAATAGAGACCAAAATGAAGACATAGGTAAAACACCAAATGTTACTAAAGGTAAAGCAATTGAGTCTACTCATTATAATTTTTTTAATGCAATATTAGAGGAATTAAGCATTTTTTTCATGTGTTGTCTTCTTCTAGGAGTGATGCAAGTGCACAACTGGTTGTAAACTGCTTGATTTCCTAATTTTTAGGTGTTCAATTAGAGCGAAAATGGTTCTAAAATGGAGAGAAAGAGAGCATGAAGCTCAGGTTATGGTTGTTTCCAATGACCCAACAATAGTTCACGACTTTAAGAAATTATGGGCTTCTCAAGTTCTTCATGATTCTAAGTATGAGGGCAAAGCTAGAGTTGTTGGAGCATTTGGTTAGAGCCTAGGACATACATTGACGGTTCTTCACGATTGGAGAACATATTGTCAGAGTAGATGTTAATGATATCTATTTCTTCACAAGGCTTTCTTGTAGGGGGTCAAGTATCCCACTATGTGGATAGGGGAGAGTAGGAGAAACAATGAGTGATTACATAATTGTTCATTTCCAGCCTCGCTTTTAAATTTCCAAGAATGGAAAATATCGATAAAGGATGTCATGCAACTTCCCCTTAGGACAATGTTATTTAATATCACCGGGTTGTCTCATAGTGCTGCTTTACATCTAGCTACTAAATCTCAAATGCAATACACTTTAGAGTTCTTTGCATGTACAATATTTAACTAGTGTCAAGGAGTTTTTGTGAATATGAAAGAACAACTCAATTGGGCAAAGACATGATGACTAAGGAAATTTGAATATGGTTCTATTAGTCGAGCAACCGATACAAATTCTTTGTGGACTCACTAGATTGTCATTGGGAGCATAGCTTTCCCATGTTCTAGAGCAAAGGTTCTGAGTAAAACGATTAAGCATAACAAACATATGGCTAAGGGAATGCCAACATCTACAAATAAAATGTAATATAATATGAGCAAAGGTGGTAGAAAACTGTAGAAAATACACTGTAAACACACTAGCAGACCTATACAATATGTACATAAAACCTATGCAGAAGAAAAGTAAGCATAATATTTTTTTAGGTATAACTCATTTGAGGTTTGTGCTAAAGAAATTCCATTAAAGTCAATCAGCTGATAGGACCACAATTGTCTGAGCTTCCCAACCTCTAATTTGTTTGCTTCCTAGTTGTATAGAAGGACTAGGCCACTTTCGGAGAAGGCAGAGGGTTGAATATTATGGTCAAATTATGCTTTCACATGTTTTTTTTGCCTTGTTTGCCATTGCAACAACATTTTAGGTCTCATCAAGGTTAGTTAGGTGCAAAAAAAATTCTTCTTCGGAAAATGTGAGCAATAGTCCAATGGCATGGTTTAAGGATGGAATTTCACTTTCAATGTGGACAATTTATTGTAGACCATACATCAATTACAAGGATGTGAATCCAATCATAGTTTGGACATATGTTTGGTAGGCCCACCAACTAGAAAAAAGAATAGTATGCAAATTCATCTTATAAATCCCTACCATGCATTCTAGCATCATTTTCAAAGCCTTATTAATGACTTCTCCTTTATCACTAGCTCGCGAGTGATAGGGATTTGATCTATCATGTTGAAAATCCAACTCAGTAGTGAGTCCAAACATCATGTAATTTCAAAAATGGTTCCCATGGTCTAAAATGATGGCTTGTGGCACACTAAACATGGCAATAACATGGTTGAAAAGGAACAATGCAACATTTTTGTCATTGTTGTCATATATAGGCATCACTTCAGCCTATGCAGTAAAGTAGTTTGCAAAAATGATAATGTATCGATGTCATCCATCTGAGAGAGAGTTACATGTCGTGAAGTCAATTCCCCATTTAGAAAAAGGTCCAACAGCAATAATAAGATGCATAGGAGCAGATGGAACATAGGCTTTCCTATTATAGATCTTAGATGCATGACACTTTTGGACAACGAGGATGAAATCTTGAAACATGGTAAGCGAGACGTAACCATCATGTAATTCTTTTAGGCGGTCACATACCTAGACATATTATTGTACTAACACCATAGAAATTGTGGGAACTGGTGCACCTAAATAGAGGAAATGGTCTCGTTGATAGTCACGGGGATATAATAATGAACCTCAAGATAACACATATTTTTAGAGCATTGAAATCATTTTGAGAATTGTGATCCCAATCGAAGGGAAGAGGGACAAGTAAAATCCTTTTGTAAGTTATGCGTAGTTCACGACAAATAAACACAGAAAGTTACCCTTCCCTTGGAGAAATTGTAACTAAACGAGTGAGGAGGGACAAGTAAAATCAATTATTGCTTGTACTTTCATAGGACAAATGTAGATCCAATTCTTAGACTACAAATCCTAGAAGTCAACTAGGTTGAACACAAAAAACACATTTATGTAGGTCTAATCGTGTGTTATAATGTTGAAATCATAGGACAATGCCTCCGAGATGCATAATATCATGGAAATCATAGTTGATTTCCCTTTGGTAAGTTGTGTTAGTGTTATTATGACCAAAAGGAAGTCTGAGGTAGGAAAACATACCCCATGGACAAATGAACAAAATTTTGTGCTCGTCGGATGAGAGTATGTTGATTTGTTTTTAACCAAAAAATTCATCCATAAATGAAAAAGTTTCGCTTTCAGAATTGTCATCAACAATTTGGTCAATAAAATAGGTTGGATAATTGTCTTTCGGACAAGCGCAGTTAATATCCCGATAATCGACACATACTTAGATTCTCTATTTTTTCTTCATTATAGGAACTATATTTGAGTCCGAGTTAGTTAAAGGAATAGGGTAAATAGAACCAGCTTTTCAAAAATCTTTTCAAGTTCAACTTTTGTGAAAGCATCGTTTTTTTGACTCAACTAGATGTAAACATTTTTGAATGGGTTTAGCATTCAGATAAGTTTTAATCTCATGTACCACAATATTTGAATCGGTGCCTAGAATCTCTTCGTATGGGAAAGCGAAAATCAAAAATATTTCTTGAAAAAGGGCATTATAAATCTTAATCTCATCGAAAGAACAAGATGTGCTAATATGGAAATTTTCAGTAACACTTGGTTTAATTGAAATATCAAGGGGAATGGTCCGCTCTATATTTTCTAAGTTCTTCTTAGAATTCACCTTATGAATGGCAATAGAATCCTCAAGTGTCTCAGTAATATTGGGCGAGTAAAAGTCTTCAAGATTATTCTGAATGTTTTCACGTAATGAGCAATGATGATGATTATCATCCCATAATTCTTTGTCCAAGGTCATGATCTTCATGATGGTTTCGTCAATTCAAAATATGTCATTGAAAGGGTCAGAATTTGAAACTAAATCTTGGGAATGATGAACCCAATTTAGTGAGGTATCAATCTCATAATTTCTCAAATGAGTTTAATAAATCTCTTCATACTCTATCTCGACGGGATTGAGTGGTATACAGTCGCCAAATGAGTCAATGTTAGAGATGTCGTGCACTATCCAGGGATCATATGGAACAATGCAAGGTGAAATCACATTGATAGGGAAAACTAGATTGGAAATGTCAAGAGGAGATAGTGTAAAATTTTCGATTAAGGATGAATCTTTAAGCAATCCTATCCCAATATGTTGATAACGGTGTGGAGATTCACCCACAAGTGGAACGCTTCTTTGACTTTAGGAATCAGCGACAAAAAAGAAAAGTTGATCTATGGAAACAATTCACCCCATGGTGAGGAAAAGTAATCATCCTAAAATAGGTTGAGACCATTGCGACCATGGCATAAATCCATGTTTGCCCTAGTAAGAGGTTATGATCTAAAGGTTTGCCAATGATTTCAACCTCCACCGAGTATTTTTGTCCCATCTAATTATATTTGTAACGAATTCAATATCCCATAAGGTTTAAATTCTCTTTCATCAAAATCCTTAAGGGTTGTGAGTGACTCATTAACCTATGGAGAGCTGATGGATTTCGAGCACGAAAGTTGAGGCCCCTTATTAGGTCCCTATAATACCAGTGATTCCACCATTACTATTGTCATTGTATCCCTTATTGTTATTGTTGTGCCCATGCTGTCCCCATATTGTTATTATTGTGCCCCATAGAATCCTTCTATTGTTTTTTTTGTGCCTTTATATTATTATTGTTAGGTTGGCTTGGTTATATTGTGATCCCTTAGACTCCTATATATAGAAAAGGAGATTTTTTCATTTGAACATCCAGAATTGTTTCATTGTGTTAATTTTAAAAGGCGGGGGGGCTGCGCCCTCGAGAACTTTATTTCTAAGGCGTTGATCTATATTTTCTATCTTTTTGTGAGCTGGTTTCATAACATTTGGTTTCAGAGCTTTGGATTCTAGGGTTTTGCTAGTCCAAATAGGTCATCGTGGCATTTACACTCTAGCCTTTTTTGCTGTGATGTTTTAGAAGCTGAAAAAAACCCATTTGAGAAGAAATCTCGCTGAACCTTGGGTCCGAATTTCATATGTTGTCTTGCTATATGTTCAAAGATATGATCTGAGGAATTTAGGGATTTAGAATTTCATCTAAAACAGGTCATCGTAGAATTTGCGCTATAAATCTTTCACTACAAAGTTTTAGAAGCTAAAAAAAAACCCATTTGAGAAGAAGTTGGTCTGAACCGTGGCTTCGAATTCAGATCTTATCTCGTTATATTTTAGAGATATAATCTAAGTAAGTTAGGGTTTTTGGAGACCCCTGAATTACATTCCGAACATGTCACCTTAGGAAACTCATCATAAATTTATCTTTGAGCATCATTTTGAATTTTCATAAGAATTTACAAAAGGAGGATGGACTGTAGTTTTTTGGGTACCATTTTCAAATCCTAAGGTTTAAACAGTGACCCGCAACACGTCGTACAAGTTTGCTTTACTAAACAAGTCTATACTTAGGTCATGGTGGGAGATTTGGCATAAATCTTCATTGGAGAATCCAATCTTGATCAGACTTGTGGAGTTAGAAATATTACTCAGAGGGTTACTACAGGAAGAAATTTTAGACCTTGGAGATCTAAAATTATAGAAATAAATCAGATCCAATATCAATCTCCTACAATGTGAAAAAAAAGGTGTGTAGTTTTTTTTTGCATAAGCTTTGTTTCAAAAATTAGTTTGAAGGAATTCAAAGGTCATAGTGAAGCATTATTATCAGTAATTGATGCCCCAAAGAAAGAAAATGGAAGCACCTAGTAAGCAACCTAAAAT